>JADBJO010014760.1:25000-27500 GCA_016801955.1 Conus betulinus
ACACACATATATATATATATATATATATAGAGTTTCCACCCAACCCCCTATCCTCCACCCCCATTCCTGTTTCTTTTTTTTTCCTTCCCTCACACACACCCTCAAGTGTCCCCTTCCAAGAACAAGACTCTTCCTCTACCACTCTCTCACTTTCTGTTACACACTCTCAAGCGCCCCCTTTCCAGACGTAAGACTCCTCTACCACTCTCTCTTTTTCTCTGTCTCTGGTTCTGTTTGTCTTTTCCCTTTATCTGCCTCTCTTTGTCCTCGAGGTGACATGGGATTGGACACTGAATTTTCCTTTCCCCCCTCACACACACACACACACACACACACTTTAAGCACGTAATCGTCCGTTTATGTATATGTTTTCATACGTCATTTTGCTGTAAGCATTTTATTTGTTTTTCTTTTTATGTCACAAGTCCCGATGACGGTCAATGACCGAAACGTTGTTAATATTTGTTCTGTCTTTCTTTTTTTTTCTGTTTTAAAATCTTCTGAGAATCCTCAAAGACATTTCTTATTTTCTATCGCTTTTATTTCAGAAGCTTTAGTTACTGTGGCTGCCTTTGAAGCTGTGCTGTTTTTCTTTCTGAGCATTTTGTCCAAAACTAGGGACTTTGACACGTTAAACCTACAAACACAGGAGGAGGTCGGAGTGGTATCAGAACTCTGAACCTTTATTTTGCTGAACAAAGTGGCACCACTACCTCAGCGTCAACGTCTTCCTTTCTTGTCACTCAGGAATTGTCCTTTCCGGTCCACATTCTCCTATCAAAAAAAGATACACCGAGTCCATGAATCACTCCCAAGCGAAAAAAAACCTCCCACGAGAAGAGAAAGAAAACGTTTGACCCCTGACCTTTTCGAAACCACCAGTTTGAAAAAAAAAAAAAAAGAAAAGAAAAAAAAGAGGGAAAGTTGCCGATCAATACAATGCTGTTATTCATTGTAACAACTTTTGTTTATGATCGTTCTTCATCGGCGGACCAACCAGGCAGCATAGTGACTGCATCTGACCAAGGGAGATAACTCACTGTAATATGTAGTAGAACGTTCTCGGTGAAACAAATGACAAACGGAGAAACGTCATTGTGGGCCCGATTATGATGACGTTTTTCTTTCCCCATGTGGGAAGCGAATATCATTCCTGTAAACCCTCAGAAAGGAGAATGTTGCTTTTCAACGCGCGTTGAAATGACCAATTCCGTGACAAAATGCAGCAGCAAGAAAGCGATGCTTTGACCAAGTGTGGAGACAGCTGGTTCAATCTCATCAGCGAAAAGAGAACGGAGTAAAAAACGTTCGATTTCAACGTCGGTTTGAAATCGCAGCTTTTGCGGACCAACACGGAAAATAGTAAGGATCTTTATACAATTTCAGAGAGAATGAATTTCCTTGGTAAACGTAGACACTGCCCGAATAAGTGCAGTACAAGAGACTCACTGGAAACACACACACACACACACACACACACACACACACACACACACACACACCACTGGACATGCATGGGATAAATCCGTTTATCCAAAGGTAAAAAAAAAAATAAAAAAAAAATCTTTGAATGCAACATGTGTAAGATAAAAAAAAAAAAAAGAGTAAGTCCGCCAAACAAAAGGGACAAACAAATTGCAAGACAAAACACGACGCGTTGTATCTTGCCTGAAGAAGACCTAAGAGGTCGAAACGCGTCGTGTTTTGTTTCGTCATTTGTTTGTCCCTGTTGTTTGACGGACTCATTAATACTTCTTTTTTCAATTGTGTTTCAATTTCGGCCTGCACTCACCTCACTTTGAAATTATATGTGTAAAAGTTGTACGCTTGAACATCTCGTTTTTTTTTTTTTTACTGTGCTGGAAAAACACACACACACACACACACACACACACACACACACACACACACACACAAGTTGACTGTAAAACCCTAGAAAATGACTCCTGAACAGAAAAAAAAAATAGATTTGTGCTAACTTTACAGCCGATATCCTTGCAACAACGATCCCGTCTTAACTGACAGCAGACGACGGTTACTTCTCCAACGCCGTAGAAGGGCAATGTCACTCAAAAAAAAAAAAAAAAAAACCTAAATAAATAAAAAGAGAGGGCTGCTTGTATCAAAAATATCAAAGCAAACAATAACACCGTCAAACTAAGATAAGAGACAAATCTCAAGTTTAAGGCTAAGGAAATCATGAATTTGTCTCTGACGGTGTGCAACGTAACAGCGCGTAAAACCTGGAAGAAGGAACATCTTGCTCAAGACTACAACTTACACGACTGCTCCACCTCCTCCTCCGATTGTACAGACCACAATCGCTCTCCGCCAAACACCGAAGACTGCACTCTTCCTGTGTGGACACCTACACGTCTTGTCCGAGTGAGACAGCGCCCGCTGGTCTGCTGCTCCATCGCGAGTTGTCGCAATCCTACGAGTCATCGCAAGGCGTCATAAACATGTAGAGTCCACACGTGACACTTTTTGTCATCGTTGA
>JADBJO010014760.1:32500-42500 GCA_016801955.1 Conus betulinus
TCCATCTTCCACCCACTCATCCTCTCACCCCCTTCCTCCACCTTTCCACGCACTCACCCTCCCACCCCCTTCCTCCACCTTCTACCCACTCACCCCTCCCACCCCCTTCCTCCACCTTCCCCCCATCCACCACCTCACCACCCCCACCCCCTTCCTCCACCTTCCACCCCTCACCACTCCCACCCCCTTTCCTCCCCTTCCCCTTCCACCCACTCATCCTCCCCCCCCTTCCTCCACCTTTTCCCCCCATCCACTCCACCACCCCCACCCCCTTCCTCCACATCCCACTCACTTACCCTCCCACCCCCTTCCTCCACCTTCCACCCACTCACCACCACCCCCACCCCCTTCCTCCACATCCCACTCCCTTACCCCTCCCACCCCCTTCCTCCACCTTCCACCCACTCACCCTCCCACCCCCTTCCTCCACCTTCTACCCACTCACCCTCTCCCCACCCCCTTCCTCCACCTTCCACCCACTCACCCTCCCCCCCCCTGCCTCCACCTTCCACCCACTCACCCTCCCACCCCCTTCCTCCACCTTCCACCCACTCACCACCCCCCACCCCCTTCCTCCACATCCCACTCACTTACCCTCCCACCCCCTTCCTCCACCTTCCACCCCACTCACCCTCCTTCCCCCCCCTTCCTCCACCTTCCACCCACACCTCCACTCACCCTCCCACCCCCTTCCTCCACCTTCCACCCCACTCACCACCCCCCACACCCCTTCCTCCACCTTCCACCCACTCCACTACCCTCCCCACCCCCTTCCTCCACCCTTCTACCCACTCACCCTCCCACCCCCTTCCTCCACATCCCATCCCACTCACTTACCCTCCCACCCCCCTTCCTCCACCTTCCACCACCTCACCACCCCCCCCCCCCCCTTCCTCCACATCCCACTCACTTACCCTCCCCACCCCCCTTCCTCCACCTTCCACCCACTCACCACCCCCACCCCCCCCCACCCCTTTCCTTCCACCCATCCCACTCACTTACCCCCCTCCCACCCCCCCCTTCCTCCACCTTCCACCCACTCACCCTCCCACCCCCCCCCCTCTCCTCCCTTCCACCCACTCACCCTCCCACCCCCCTTCCTCCACCTTCCACCCACTCACCACCCCCACCCCCTTCCTCCACATCCCACTCACTTACCCTCCCACCCCCTTCCTCCACCTTCCACCCACTCACCCTCCCACCCCCCTTCCTCCACCTTCTACCCACTAAACCCTCCCACCCCTTCCTCCACCTTCCACCCACTCACCCTCCCACCCCCCTTCCTCCACCTTCCACCACTCACACCCACCCACTTCCCCCTCCCACCCCCCCCCTCCACCCCTCCTCCACTCACTCACCCTCCCACCCCCCTTCCTCCACCTTCCACCCACTCACCCTCCCACCCCCTTCCTCCACCTTCCACCCACTCACCACTTCCCCATCTCCTTCCTCCACCTTCCACCCATCACCACTCACCACTCCATCTCCTTCCTCCACCTTCCTCCCCACTCACCACTTCCTCCCACCCCCTTCCTCCACCTTCCACCCACTCACCACTCCCTCCCACCCCCTTCCTCCACTTTCCCACTTTCCACCCACTCACCCTCCCCACCCCCTTCCTCCACCTTCCATCCACTCACTCTCCCACCCCCTTCTCTCTCTCTCTCTCTCTCTCTCTCTCATCAAGTGGATCGCAATTTGATTTTATTGAATAAATGACATATATTGTTAGCGGTAAAGTGGGGCGACTGCAGGCGAAGATCTGAACAAATTTGGAAAAGTAATTATAATGAATCGTTGAACAACACATGAAAGAAATGAATCACAAGGCAAACACGACGCGTTTCGACCTCTTATGGTCTCTCTTTCACACGAGGTAACCAGTGTGGACCTAAGAGGTCGAAACGCGTCGTGTTTTGTCTTGTGATTCGTTTTGTCCACGTCTTTCGGTGGAGTCTTTCAATTACTTTTCAAAAATACATTGTTAGCGTTGACAATATCTCTCCACCAAGGCGATTAGGTCGGTATGTTACGGGTTCAAAAGAATGTTTCCGTTCTTGCGCGAAGCCATTTCCTCTCTCTCTCTCTCTCTCTCTCCTCTCTCTCTCTCTCCTCTCTCTCTCTCTCTCACTCACACACACACACACACACACACACACACACACACACACACACTCTCTCTCTCTCTCTCTCTCTCTCTCTCTCTCTCTCTCTCTCTCTCCAGCTGGATTGCAATTTGTTCCCCCCCTCTAAACAGATGAGATATTATGCTGACACTAACACACAGAACTTTTTTTGTCCAGCTCACAACATTTCTACATTGATTACAGTCTGGAGTCTGTTTGGAGTGGTGCCAAACCATAATCAGATAAAACCGAATTTACTCTCTGCATAGACACCAGTTTCCATGAGGCAGCGATCAGCGTTCCGTTTTGCGGAATGGGAGGTCGTGGGCTTGAT
Source organism: Conus betulinus (assembly GCA_016801955.1). Classification (NCBI taxonomy): domain Eukaryota; kingdom Metazoa; phylum Mollusca; class Gastropoda; order Neogastropoda; family Conidae; genus Conus; species Conus betulinus. The sequence continues at coordinate 34,961 of JADBJO010014760.1, forward strand.
TCCCATAAGAGTCAATTACTGGCGGTTTTTTTTTTGTTTTGTTTTTGCTTTTGTTTTATTATTTTGTTTTGTTTTTTTTTTTGTGTTTTGTTTGTTTTTTTTTTTTTTTTTGGGGGGGGGGGGGTATTTGGTTTTGTTTGTTTGTTTTTCCTCAGCCGACTTTGAGAGGACTGTATGGGAATGGAGTCAGAACCAAAGTTTAACTCCCAGGGGAAAATCCCCCTGTACTGAAACGGCCCGGCGGAGATTCGAACCCGCAACCCCAGAATCACCAAGATCACAAGTCGAACGCTCTGCCACTGAACTATTCCGGCCCCCTTTCTTTGGTTCTGACTCCATTTCCCCATACAGTTCTTCGAATGAGACTATAAACCGAGGTTCCGTGTAAGAACGCACGCATAACATCTTGCACACACGTAAAATTCCATCACCAACTTTCGGAAGAGGAGGCCAGTGTGGCCGTTGGTATGGATGACACGTTACACATAGCATGCACCCTGCGTGAGAAATGAAAGACGGCAAAGAAACTGAAGGAACGATATTGACTGGATCATGCGGGAAAAGACTGAATGAAGCGCAGGCAGGCAGCTCTTCAGTCGGCACTACCCAGGTAGGCAGCTCTTCGCGTACACGAGTGTGGACTGTTAGCGCCTATACTAGAACCTTTGGGGAGGCGCTTAATAAATGCAATGTTATAATTATTATTATTATTATCATTATCATCATTATCATTATAAGTATTGTTATTATTATTATTATTACTGTCATTTTTTTTTTTTCTAGGATAAAGTTATGAAAGGAAAGCCTTATCGTATAGTCTCTGACGATAGTGGCACTTCAGAGCATCATATTTATCTTCAGCGACCAACATTTCAAAAAAAAAAAAACAAAAAAAAACCCATTAAACTGTGTGACCCTTTCATGGCCTGCTCTCATGGTGACCCTCCTCTCCACATGTCTGTAACTTTGTGAGCTCGTGTCGAGGTCGCCGGGGTCAGAGTTCATGGAGACTGTCGTTGGACGGACACAGTGGCGCACTTCAAAGGGGACCGACGCTCACTCACAGCTGGCACGGCGACTAAGCAAATTATTATCGTCAGTTTGGGGGGGGGGGGGGGGGGGGGGGGGGGGGGGGAGGGACTGTGGGGGGGGGGGGGGGGGGGAGGGGGCTCAGTAGACGGTGCCCTGCGTATGTTAAATCTGAACACCACGGAGGTAACTCGGCAGCAGCGCAGTGTCTCCCTCCGGTGGGGTTGCCTCATGACGACTTTGAAACTTGACTGCTCACTGTGCGTTGCCAGTGCTAGGCCGTGACAAGACGTGGCACGGTGTGGCTGTGAACGTTGAGCTGCGTCGGAGCAATGCTACTGCAAACGACATGAATGAGGAGACAGCAAAATTAATAAATAGATTGATGACTAAATAAATAGATAAATACAAAAAATACATAAACAAAACAAAAAAGAAGAAAATGAATAAATAAGTTTAGGAAAAAAAAAATTAAAAAAAAGCAAAGCAAAGAAAATAAAAAATGAAAGAAAATCGAAACCATTCTACAGAAGATAAGTGATTGCTCGTTCTTCGTTTACATTGTCCTAAACGTTGTTTTTGCTTTTTTTTTTTTCTTGAAGAAGACCTAAGAGGTCGAAACGCGTCATGTTTTATCTTGTACTTGTTTGTCCGTGTTTCTTTGTGTGTGTGTGTGTGTGTGTGTGTGTGTGTGTGTGTGTGTGTGTGTGTTTTGCGGACTCACTAAGAATCATTCTTAAAATTTGTTTCTTCTTCTTCTGCGTACGCAGGCTGATACTCCTGCGGACACTCCCTACATGGACAGGCAAGTAGTAATCCCATCTATCCTAAAGGGAGTGAGTTTTTTGTGTGCATGCCGTTTTTTTTTTTTTTATCCCTCCCGCCATAAAGGCAGCCATACTCCATCTTCGGGGAAGGTGCATGCTATGTGTCACGTGTCATCCATACCAACGGCCAAACTGGCCTTCTCTTCCGAAAGTTGATGATAGGATTTTACCTGTGTGCAAGATGTTATGCGTGCGTTCACACAAGGAATCTTGGTCTATAGTCCCATTCGAAGGACTGTATGGGAAATGGAGTCAGAACTAATGTTAATTCCGAGGGGAAAATCCCCCTGTACCGTAACGGCCCGGCGGAGATTCGAACCCGCAACCCTTGGATTACAAGTCCGGCGTCCGGCGCTCTAACAACTGAGCTATTCCGTCCCCCCCCCTCCCCCCCCCCCCCCCAAAAAAAAAAAAAAAAAAAAAAAAAATCTTTCAAATTTTAGTCTGCAGTCATCTCACATTGAAACTAATATTACTCTCCTCTCTCTCTTTATCGATGACGGAACTAATAACAGTGAAAAACACTACCGCCACATAGAGAAGCAGCCAGCCAAACAAAATAATCAGACCGTGGTAATGTTCATAGTGCATGTCAACAGGGTACCACAGGGTGCTACGTTTGTTCACATGGCGGCTAAACAGTGCGGTCCTAGTATACTTTTTTTGTGGACCATCCGATTGGGAATTCTCATCCCCCGTCCATCAAGGCAGGTCAGTCATTACAGTTTTCCGAATTAATTATACAGGGTGTGGGTGGGGTGGGGTGGGGTGGGGGGATCTACTTTTTTTTTAAAAAGAATTGATATCAACGACTTCGTGACTGTTTAGCTGAAATACGCCGTCCTATATATATATATATATATATATATATATATATATATATATATATATATATATGTATATATATATATATATATATATATATATATATATAGTGTGTGTGTATGTGTGTAGTGTGTGTGTGTCTCTCTCTCTCTCTCTCTCTCTCCTCTCTCTCTCTCTCTCTCTCTCTCTCTCCCTCCACCCTCCCTCTCCTTCCTCCCTTTCTCCCTCATTCCCCTCCCCATCTCTCTCCTCTTTTTCTCCCCCGCCCCCACCCTGAGCCCCCCCCCCCTCCTCCCCCCCCCCCCCCCCCCCCCCCCCCCCCCCCCCCGCGCGCTCTCTTAGCCCATCCTTAGTACACACGTTTGTCTACTCCACTCACAACAGTTCATTACCCCACACCTCCTCCCAGCCCGTCTGTCTGCTGCAGGCAATGGTGTGCTGCCCTGCTGCACTCCTCAGCATAAAAACCAGCTGCTGGCCTACAAACAACCACTCCCCCCCCTGCCCCCCCCCCCCCCCCCCCCCCCCCCCCCCCCCTTCACGCTGGACAGGCAGGCCGATCGGGGCGAAACATTCCCTACCAGCAGCTCTGGTCTTCAGCACTTAGTGACTGGAAAAGCCATTCAGGCTGAAAAAAAAAAAAAACAAAAAAAAAAACAACTTACTCTTCGGCTGCGCTGCCCGCCAAGTATGTATTGTGGCTGCACACCAAAAAAATTAATGCGCCAAGGCCTTGCTGAAGGAGTCGAGTATTTATAGACTGGCCGCGATTAGATTGTTTTGCAAAGTTTGTGTGTGAGTGTGTCTGTCTGTCTGAGAGTTGATTCTCCTCATTTTTTTTTTCATGTGGCCACCAAGGAACAAGCCAGATGGTTTCCAAGCAGGCAGATGGAAATCAAAGGAACGGGAACTATTTGGGCGCTTCCAGCTGGCGCAAAGATAAGGGGTCACGGGGGAGTGCAGAGGGCCTGAAATGTGACGTCAGCTAAAGGGAAGGTCATGTATTTTGATGATTGGATGTGATGGCATCGGTTGAAATCCTCCCCCCCCCACCCCCCACCCCCTGAGAAAAAAGGGAAATAATCGGTGGGGAGTTGTTTCTTTTGAGCAGTTATCAGTTTAACATTAAATGCTGGCTCTAACTTTGAGGAGGGCCTCAAAACGCTAACATGGACTATACAGTGATTTAGTGCAGATTCCTAATTGAGGCGTGTGGCCAATACTGTATCCTAACCACAGAACTAGCAGTTTACAGGAGCAAAGGGGAGACGGGGGGGGGGGGGGGGGGGGGGGGGGGGGGGGGGAGGGGAGGGGGGGGAGGGGGGCAGTGGGAGGATGGGGGGGAGGCGGCGGCGGTGGTAGTGGAGCGTGTGAGTGGGGCAGTGGGTTGATGGTGGGTTGGGGGGCGGGGAAGAAGGGGAGAGAAGTCATGGTTGGAAGAGGATGATGCGGGAAAGGGAGGGGGTCGCCGGAGGGAGGGGAGGGGGTCAGGCAACTAGGTCACCTACCACCTCCCCTTCCGCCACCACCCTAAGAAAATCTGAAAAACCCCGGAGGAGGAGAATATGGAGGTGTGGGAAGGATGTTGCTGTGTTTTGGGGGGGATACACAGGGAATTCCTGGTAATGGCGCAGCATCATTGAGAAGGATGTGGCCATATGTCACAATTAGCATTTTGCACTAAGTCACTGTGTAATCCATGTAAGCGTTTTGAGGCCAACCACAACTTGAGCCAGCATTCAATGCTCAACTGAGAATTGATCAAAAGAGCCGCTTCCCACCACTTATTTCCCTTGTTTAGGGGGTGGGGGGTGGGGGGGGGGGGGGGGGGTGATTTCCCACCGATGAAATCACTTACAAATCTTCAAATACACGGCCTTCCCCCTTAACGTTGACGTCACATGTCAGGCCTTTGCTCTCACCCCCTGACTCTATCTTTGCGCCAGCTGGAAGCGCCCCCACACAGTTCCCATTCCTTTTGATTTTAAACTGCCTGCTTTTGGAACCCCTGGATCGTACCTCGATGGCCGTATGAAAAGAAAACGAGGAGCATTAACTTTCAGACACAATGCAAAAAGCAAAAACAAAACAAAACAAACACAAAAATTCTCAAAACAAAGTAATTGTGCCAGTCTATAAATAAATACCCCCGACTCCTTAAGCAAGCCTTGGCGCGTTAATTTTGGGTGTGCAGCCTGTCCTCTTTGGCCAATCGACTTTTTTTTTTTTGCGACAGCATTCATGTGGTTCACAATGATGAGGAGGTAGATTTCAAACAGAAAGAAACTGGGGTTTGCTGGGTTGGTTGGTTGGTCCTCCTCCATGCTCTTATTTTTCCACATTCAAATGCATTCTTTTAACATTCCCCCCCCCCCCCCCCCCCCCCCTTTTGGTGGGGCATCCATCCTCCTCTTTGTTTTTTTCCCCTCCTTTTTCTTATTTCCCCATCTTATTTTGCCCCCCCCCCCCCCCCAACCCCACCCTCACCCCCGTTCCCCCCGTTCCCGCCTTCCGCCCACCGTCCCCAACAAGAAGTAACCGGTAACTCACACGCACCATACAAATCTGTACGTCCTATTGCTAATGGGATATCCTCAGGTGGACGTTTTGGTGTTTTGGCGTTTGATGCACAGCGTCAGGGTTTATCTCTCTTCTATGGTTTGGTGTAGTGACACCGTCACTCTGTACATGAGAGAAAAGAGACACGGAAGGAAGAAGGGAAAGACAGGAAGAAAGACGAAAAGAGAGAAAGAAAAGGGATGAAAGACAGACAGACAGACAGACAGCAAGACAGAGAGATAAAAGAGGAAAGAAAAGGAGAAAGTGTTAAGTTCTGGACTGCTTCAACTTCATTTTTGTTCCACACACACACACACACACACACACACACACACACACACACACATATATATATATATATATATATATATATATATATATATAGTGCGTGTGTGTGTGTGTGTGTGTGTGTGTGTGTGTGTGTGTGAGTAAGTAAATATGATTGTAAAAGGGAGAGGAGGGTGGTGGAGGAGGAGAGGGGAGGAGGAGGAGGAAGAGAGAGAGAGAGAGAGAGAGAGACGAGAGAGAGAGAGAGAGAGAGAGAGAGAGAGAATGTTTGCTTATCGCCCCAGCCGACCGCAAAGGGCCATATCAGGGCTGTGAGAGAGAGACTGTGTTTGTACATACATTCATGTTGGTATGAGTGTGCGTGTGTGTGTGTATGCGCGAGCGTGTGTGCGTTTGATTGTGTGTGTGTGTGTGTGTGTGTGTGTGTGTGTGTGTGTGTGTGGTGTTGTGTGTGTGTGTGTGTGTGCCTGTGTTTTCAATCGCGTAAGCGTTCTGTATGTGCGCTCTCTCTCTCTCTCTCTCTCTCTCTCTCTCTCTCTCTCCTCTCTCTCTTCTCCTCTCTTCTGCCCTCTCTTTGGAAAGAGCTCCTCAGGATTGTTACTGGATTTCAATCAACATAACTGGTCATATCATATTAAAATATTGTTTTTGATATTTTTTGTTTTTTCAGAGATTTGGATAAATGGAGGGGTTATAAAGGAAGTGCATGTTCTTGCTGGAACTAAACCAACGAATGTTTGGATTGCTATATGCAAGATTGGAATGCAAAATTGCTTACAGCGACCGTTTTTCAACATACAGATCATTCAAATCTACATTCCACACAGAAGAATATTGCTCAGTTATTACAATTAGTAAATTTCGGTATGCTCTTACGAGATTTTGTTTGGATTGTGCGATTTAAAAATAAATAACAGATATGACGCACAACCAAAATCTGTCCGTCCGTTTTTGTAATAAAATTGAAAACGAATTTCATTTCTTGTTTGAATGTCTAAAGTACTCATATTTGCGAGAAAAATATCTATCAAGATTCTATTCCTACCCAAATGGCGATTGTTTAGCTTATTTGATGCAGTCTGAAAACATGACGATCCTTAGAAATTTGGCAATGTACATATTTCATGCGCTGAAAATTAGACATGAACTTATAAACGGAAACTAGATATATGAATATGTGTTGTGACTGGTTTCAAACGCAAGTGAAAATATTTTTTATTTATCTTGGTTTGTTTCCTTGAATGATTTCCCCTTGTAATTGTTTGCTTATGTGTTTCTGGAAAGAAATTACTTCCCTTTGCTGATGACCCGTACCCATTTTCATTTTATTCTCAGCAAACGTGTACCCATTGTATACAGGTCGGTGGCCTTACAATTAAAATTTCAGAGTCCCGAGTTCAGAGTTCTCTCTCCCCCCTTCTCCCCCCTCCTCCCCTCCTCTCTCTCTCTCTCTCTCTCTCTCTCTCACTCTCTCATCCTCTCTCTCTCTCCTCCTCCTTCTCTCCATAGGTGTTCCAGCTTTGGCCTGTTTGATGATAATGGAAAAAAAGAAACAGAGAGTTTAAAAATGAGAAAAGGACAAACAAGAAAGCATGAGGAGGAGAAAAACACTTGAAACAGAAAGGAAGGAGTGAGAGGTTTTCCATCCTTTCTGTACATTTCAGTTCAAAACACACAGTTTCTTTAAAAGCACCCCTGTCCACCACCCGGCCACCCACCCACCCCACCCATTCCCTTCTACCCTAACCACCATCCCTAACCCCCCCCCCCATCCCTCCTCTCCCCCCCCCCCCCCCCCCCCCCCCCCCCCCCCCCGCGCAGCCAAGCCTCCTCACCCACCTTTCTATCTACGTCCAGTCATCCGTAAGTTGGGCAACTTTGTGTTGCACATCGTTGGAGAAGATTGAATACAGCGCGCGCGTTTAGTTTCGAGGGCTGATTTCATGCATAGCCTTCCCACTCCTACCCAGACTGTTTTCTCTGGTTTCACTTAGCTATTGCCACACCAAAAG
>JADBJO010014761.1:0-7500 GCA_016801955.1 Conus betulinus
TTATATATATCAAACAAACATCAGGATTCCCAGATAAGTACCATCCACCATTCCCAGCAACTCAGAGCAGCTTAGTGTTGCAATGATTGCAAAGAAATATTGAATTATAAACATAAGCTTGCTCTTATGTCTCAAATGTAGAAAATGGGATGGGGGGGGGGGGGGGTGTGTGATAAGCCTTCATATCTGCAGTGAGTAGATTGATCCTGCCTAACGAGCAGTATGTTGCTTGAGTGAGTGAATGGGGAATAATAAATGCTTCTCAAAAAAATGAACCTTCAGCAAGCTTTTTGTCTCGAAGCTAGGAGATCATTCTCCAATGGGGAGGAAGCCTCACTAAACATATAACTCCTGGTCAGATACCGATATTTCGAAACCTGATTGTTTCTCCTCAGTGACGCGGAAAGTGGTAATTTGACTCCTCTGCCTTTTCGGTTTTTAAGAAGAATGCGAACTATACCATAAAAAGGGGTGGTGTGCAATACCGTAGTATGCTTGGTTGAGTTTTAAAAAAATCAAAGGTGCCACTAAGAAGCAAAAGAAAATCATGACAAGAGCAAAACAAGCTACATTTTCCTGTGAAAAAAAAAAATATATACACAACACCAAACTACACACACACACCACACACACCACACACACACTACAGATATAATATATATCTATATTATATATATATATATATATAATATGTATGAGTATATATATACATACATACATACATACAAATATACATGGCTTGGTAGTGTCACAGCTAATACGTAGAAGTCAAAAGCAGATGATTTTCCCTTTGATGCTTCACTTGTGTACAATCTATGTTTGTTGAATTTCAGTTTCAGCAAGAGAAATATTGAACCCTCACTATTCAAATTGATGTTTTCTATCTAACCATTGACCGAAAAATGACACCAATTCGTGTACATGTTTATGTTATATCTGCTTATCTGTTTATGTTCTATCGTACATGTTATGTTCTATTTGAAGTAAAAACGCCTGGACTGCGTTCTGGAATTTGCATTTACCACTGAGAAAGGGCTGGAGTGATATTAAATCTATCAGTCAGTCAATGCTATCGATTTTAAGCTTAAAAATATCTTGAAATATAAGGGCTACCAGACTAAACAAGTCACTCAGTTAAAAGAAAGCTACTCACTGTTTGCGTAGCTTTCATCCGCAATCGCGGACGACTTCTTCAGTGCAACCGAAATGTAAGATTTTCACAGGTAGTGTTTATTCTTTCATCGTAATGGTTATAGTGATCATGATTTACTGTCGAAGGATTAATGAGGGCACCAAAATAAGAGGCAAGTTGTGTGCCTTAAGAAAAAGCAGAAACAGGATATTAATTTCCACTAAGAAACACATCTAAAGGAAATCTTCGTTAGTGCCTTTGGAGTTCCTGTCGATGGTGTACGAAGAAGAAGGAGAAATAAAATACTTACTCGTTGGGGACTTGAGTTTTGGTTAGGCAAAATCCATCCATGAAACTGAACAAGTACGCAAGAAGATCACACAGAAAAAATAGGAATTTTTTAAAAGTGAAAGGAGCGCGCGCACTCACACACACACACACACCACACACACACACACACACACACACACACACACACACAACCACATCCTACTCGCCAGCATACGTAGAGAGAGAAATGCGCTGCAGTTCCAAGTGCTGCCCTCTCAGATCGGTTAACAGCAGAAAAAATGACAATGAGAAAGAATCATTTTTCCTGTAAATACCAGAATGAAGTAAATATTCAGGGACTCGGTACTGAACCACTTTGACCATGACGGTGTCGGTCATGCTATAGTTGGTCAGGGAACTGTGGAGAATTCCGGCACTGTAGCAAAACTGAAGTTCCAGGGATGTCGCTGTAATATTCCGAATATTTGAATTCGACATAACGCATGCATTGTTCAATTCGAAAGTGAATATATGGTAAGATTGTACATGAAGTACGAATTGACATTCCCATTTGTGGCTTTCAACTGGGGGTTGGACAGAGATGACCAGTTAAGCCTTCAATAGTTAATTCTTTAATTGATCGGTTTTCCAGACATGCCAGCCGACACCAGAAATGTACATCTGTTTGTTTGAGACGTTCTGCTGTGTTGAAACACAGTGGAGATCCCCTGAGCCATCTGTTTTGTTTGAGACGTTCTGCTGTGTTGAAACACCAGTGGAGATCCCCTGAGCCATCTGGTTGTTTGAGACGTTCTGCTGTGTTGAAACACCAGTGGAGATCCCCTGAGGCGGTAAGGGGGGTTTAAACGGTATTGGGCTGGCACCCACCTCTGTTACCCTTGGTAACCTGCCGACACTGTTGGTGGTGTTCATGTGTTCAGTGTCACACATCAGCGTGCTGCAGTTTTTTGGCCTTGATTTCCCTTTGTCACAACAGTGCTGCCACTTACTGCTACATCAATAACACTGCAGAGTACACACATCACCAAGATGGTATCCATGAAGATTGTATCCCCGTCCATTGTATGTTTTACCAAGAGGTGTTACAACACTGTGTCAAGGTTTGAGAAATCAAGAACAAACAAGATTAGCGCAGGATCTTGTCCGTTCGCTATCGAACCATACAGGATTTCATGTTTCTTGTATGTAAATTCAATTTCGAATGAGACAGCGAGGTTCTGTATGTAAATGTACGCATAACATCTTACACACATATAAAAATCCCGTCACCAATGTTTAGAACAGAAGGTCAGTTTGGCCATCAGTATTCGTGGCACGTGTACACATAGCTGTTAACATTCAGTGGATGGAAAAAGAAACATTGAATGAATGACCCAGTGACTGATTTTAGATTGCACGAAAACGGAAAACCGACTGAGTGTGGCGCCAGCAGGCAGCTCTGTAGTTGGCTCTACCTAGTGGGCAGCCCGTTGTGTAAACGAAAGTGTAGATTACAAAGTGCTCGGAGATTGGTCTGTAAGCGAGGATAGGCGTTATATAAATACTTTGATAATAAAATACGATAACAACACAAATAACAACAAGAACACGAAGAAAAAACAGCGACAACAATAACAGAAAAAAAAAAATTATGAATAATAATTATAATGATGATAAAAAAATGATGATGATGATGATGATGATGATGATAGTGATACCAATAATAATTATGATATTATTGTTAATAATAATGATGATGATGATGATTGAATGATAATGATAATAAGAATAATAATATAATAATAAGAAGAAGAATGAATAATAATAATAATAATATAATAATGATAATAATAACAAAAATAATAATAACAACAACAATATAGATATAATATAATAATAATAGAATATAATAATAATAATAATACAGATGATCAGATGATCATGATGATGATACTGATTACTACTGCTATGCTGCTGCTGCTACTACTACTTCTACTACTACTACTACTACTACTACTACTGCTACTACTACCAGAACACCAATGAAAAAAAAACACGCCAATCACTAAACCCAGTGCGAACAATACTTGATGGACTGTCCACAACTGAGGGGAAAACGAAGCTGAACAATTTAAAATAAAGGTTTTAAAAATCTTGTCTCCTTTCTGGCAAACTGTAACCAGCTTCCTTAGAAATGCTTGGAGCTCTCATCAGTAAGAATTGCATCCTCCATTTCTGGAAAGTGTGGTAGTGATTTATCCTTCGCCAAACCTCAATCGCCCTCATCATCATCATCATCATCATCATCATCATCATCATCATCATCATCATCACCATCACCAATCATCATCATCATCATCATCATCATCTCATCTCTCTCTCTCTCCTCTCTCTCTCTCCTCTCCTCTCTCTCCCCCCCCCCCCCCCCCCCCCCCCCCCCCCTCCCTCTCTCTCTCTCTCTGAGTGGCATGGGAAATCTTCAGCACTAGTTCTTTGCAGTTTTTTTATCACCAGTTTTATTCGTATTGCCACATTCATTGTACATGTCCACTCGCCATAGATATCCACCAGTACCACCCCACCGCCTCCTCATTCATTGTGCTTGACTGTCGACTATATCTGTTTTGTCAGAGAACGAAACGTTTGTCTTGGCGTGTTTCTGATTTTTTTTTTAATTTTTCATTTCCTCTCGTCCACAGTGTGTGTCTGCATTTATGACCCAAGCGTTTTTGGTTCCTTTTCTTTCTTTTTTTTTTTTCGCCAGCTTTTCTGTTATGATCTGACGACCAAGTACTGAATGATGAGTGAACCTAAACCTCTTGCATTCTCTTTTCGTGGAGACCCTGTTGGCTTAACACAACAACGATAACAGCAACAACAAGAGCAACAACAACAACACAACAACAAAAAACAACAATAACCTTTAGAATGATAAATTACACCGTGTGGCTCGTGCTCAGAGCCTAGTTTTTGATCAGTTTCACTTTGTAACGTTGAGTCACACCGGATGAACACAACAAACACTAAAGGAACAAGCCCTGACCTGCTGGTCTTCTTCAAACCAGATGACAAACAAACAAACAACAAGCAACGGAAATAAATATGTAGTGGGGAACAACAAGTGTGGATGAAGAAGAGGGGCTGAGAGAGGGAGGATGAGGGAGGGATGTGCGAACGTTGGGGAGAATAAGGCGACTTAGAAAATAAAATATCAAATCCTTCACTAACAGCACTGGAATCAATGAGTTTATATTTTGAACAGAACCGTTTGCATATACCTGTAAAGAGTCAGCCTTCATCTTGTAGATGAGAACGCCTTAACCCCTTTACCGTCCCAGCTCGGAAATTTTGCCAGCACAAACGTGTACCTTTTAGACGCCAGTGGCCCAGAGAATTTTCGGGGTGATGACACGATTAAATGAAACAACTTCCCTGGTAACAAGTGAAGGGAAATAAAATAAATAAATAAATGAATGAATACTTTGAGATCAATTGAAAGTAATCTGTACCGAGCAGCTTCTAACATACAGTGAAGTAAACAGAGCAAGTGACTGTACAGCAATCTATTCCCCGGCATATGCAATCGGCAAATAAGGGGTTAATGAGCCCTGTCTTCAGCAGCCGTGACTTACATCCCACAATACTTAACGTAAAACCCAACCTACTTGTTTTGTGGTGTGCGAACTGCTGAGGGCAAAATAGCACGATCCAGTGAACTCCCAAGGGAGACAGTGAAGGACAGACCAGGTGAGTGCAAGGGAACCATATGATGATGAATATGTTACCGGAAGGGAGTCTCAAACGATCAAACTGAAAGAACATGTTTTAAAACTATGCTCGAAAATCCAGATCAAACGAAAGGAAATTTACCTGAATTCAACAGACTACACAACAAAAGGTAGGTCCTGTTTGAATCAAGCAACACCTGCAGGCAGAGGTCAAACCAGAAAACAACAGTTGGAGCACTGAGCTATTCATGAGCACAACAAACATCAAAGTAACAACCACAGACCTACTGGCCAGACGATGAACAACAAACAACACACACACACACACCACACACACACACACACACACACACACACACACACATTGGGAAAAAAATCAAGTGTGGGTGAACAATTTTTAGTTACCGTGAAATTATTTTTTGGTGGTTGGGTTGGAGGAAGAATAGTGGTGGCGGTGGGAGATGGAATGGGGGGAAAACAAAAAACAAACAAACGAAAAAATACCCCCCCCCCCCAAAAAAAAAAAAAAAAAAAAAACAAAAAAACAAAAACTAACAACAACAACAACAATGAAGCTGAAATAGAAATATGTATCCTTCACTAACGGCATTGGGAGTCAGGAATCACTGTGTACCGACGTTTCAAACAGAATTACTGGCTAATGCCTCCTCGGTGTCAGCTTTCATCTCCTGGATGAGAATTCCTCAGTGCTCCTTCCCTTCAGAGTGTGACAGTCCTACCCACAATACATCACGTAGAACACCAGCTCTAGTGTTGTGTGACAGTCCCTCCCGCGATACTTAACGTAGAACACCACAACTAAATATTGTGTGGCAGTCTTCTTCCAACAAAACGTGACGTAGAACACCCCCACTAATATTGTGTGGCAGTCTTCCAACAAAAGGTGACGTAGAACACCACCTCTGATGTTATTAATTCATGTCTTCATCAAGCCATCCATCATTCACTGAAACATCAGCTGTTAATCCCTGCCTTTACTTCCGTCTCTTCATCAAAACATCGGTCATTTACACTTGTCGAAGCACTGAAACATCAGCTGTTAAATTCCTGCCTTTACTTCCGTCTCTTCATCAAAACATCGGTCATTTACACTTGTCGAAGCACTGAAACATCAGCTGTTAACATTCCTGCCTTTACTTACTTCCGTCTCTTCATCAAAACATCGGTCATTTACACTTGTCGAAGCACTGAAACATCAGATGTTAAAATTCCTGTCTTCTTACTAAAGCATCAGTCGCAGCACCGAAACATATACTGCTTTTTACTGAGATGTTGGTCATTGTACACCTGTCAAAACACTAAGACATCAGCTGCATCATATGGAGAAAATCAGCACATGTGTCGTAAACAAACTGAATGCTTCTAGTAGCTTCGGATCACTTGAACGTGATATTTGCGAATTAAAAAAAAAAGGAATTGCCTTTCACTTTTGCTGCATGCAACAAACACAACGTTCGGTCTATAATTCCAGCATCAAGCCAGGTCAAGAACTGATCCCAAGAGCTGTCTTCGTGAAAAAAAGGCTCAACGGAAGGGGAAAAAACGAGAAAGAAAGGAACAAGCCTACATAGCTCAACTTTCATGTTAAAGGAATTTGAACAAAATGATTATAACAAACAGAAATGTTCTGCCTTTTTTTTTTTTTAAAGATGGCTTAATTATGACAACACACGTAGTGGTTAAGTTTGTGTTTCAAAATTACTTCAAGGAAACTGTTATGCGTCAGAAACGACGCAAAGGCAAAGTTTTTAGCAGCACTAACTCAGAGACTTAATTCAAAGATCAGGATCGGCAAATGTAAAGGGAATTGGTTAGGTCTATACAGGCCACTGGGAGTTGTTTATGTTGCATACATTGATTGAAACTGTATGGTCAAGCTCTTTGAAACACATCTCGAACTTTTGGTGGTAGAGAGAGAGAGATAGAGAGAGAGAGAGAGAGAGAGAGAGAGAGAGAGAGAGAGAGAGAGAGAGAGAGAGAGAGAGAGAGAGAGATAGAGAGAGAGGAGAGAGAGAGAGAGAGATGGGGGTGGACAATTGCACTCATAAATTGAATAATTGCATACATTCGAACATTCTAGAAATCATCAAAATTGAATCATAAGATAAAATATTACTTTATCTCTGCATCCAAACCTTTTATTTGGTTTATCCCCCCCCCCCCCCCCCCCTACACACACGCACTGTTCATTGGATCAGAACAGGTTCCCATTCAGACATAACGTTTAGTTTTCCCTGCATCAGACTTTGCTATCTTTTGCATATGATTTCACAGAAGCATAGCATTGAGTTGTTGTCTACAAATGCTGCTTTTGGAAAATGCAATGCTGCTGCCATTGACGATTCCCTC
>JADBJO010014761.1:17500-46343 GCA_016801955.1 Conus betulinus
TATGACAATTACATCTGAATCTGACGAACGCCAGAACGTAGATGCCTGGTAACTACAGCATATATTTTCACACATCTACAGGATACACACTGCTTCGTCAGTCAAAGTTACGTGGCATCTTGAACGAAACTTTATTTAAATCAAATAGCTACTCGTCTATCTCAACCTACACATTGATTCCGGCTGACCGTCGACACCTTGACCTACATCTCCGATCGTTTAATGTTCTCTGTAGATGAACGCTAAGACAGAGGTTGTTAAACGTTTGCCGTGCGAAGCAGACTGTACAGTGGTCGAACATCCCGCGGAGGGGTATGCTGGTGGCCCAGGTTGACACTGTCACTCTGGAAGCATGAACAAGTCTGCAGCACGTGCTCTTATCATTCCTGTTGTATCACAGAGGCACCTGGCGGTGTCTCCAAATGCGGAACTTCATGAAAGTGAGATGCTTGACCTTGCAGTGGGCAGGCGAAGTCAAAGAGATACAATTGGTATTCTGTTAGTCTCAGAGCCTTCAGGACTTGGTGTCCCAGACAGAGGTCTGTAGTTTGGGCTTAGCAGATGCCACGACACCCTTGTCTTAAATTCCTCAACTTAGTCATTGATTGATTTATCCATCAATTTTAATTTATGCGCAGTGTGTGTGTGTGTGTGTGTGTGTGTGTGTGTGTGTGTGTGTGTGTGTGTGTGTGTGTGTGTGTGTGTGTTTCGTCAATGTCTGTGTTGTTGTTATCATTAGTGGCAGTGGTGGTGGTGGAAGTTATTATGTTTGTACTATTTTGAGTGAGACAACAAGAAATGGTTACAGAAACGTCAACGATGAAATTAGAGGTCAGAAGAAAGGACTGGGAGCTGGGGGAGAGTGAGGGCAGCCGTGAACAGAGCGTGAATCATCCATGAGGGCGTAACGCTGAAACGTAACGTAAATTGTCACTGGGTACAAATTTATAGTAAAATCGTGTAAAAGGAACGCGCTCTGATGGGACTATACTTTTGCTTATATGTTTTGCAAGATCACAGAGTAAAAAATGTTAAACAACATTGGAGCCATCACAGAGCCTTGTGGTATACCCATTTGTAATGATCTAAATTCAGGGTGCGTATTTTCTCCTTTAACTTGTAGCTGTCTGTCTTGAACAAATTCTCTGATATAATAAAAAAAGATTGCCAGATAGACCTATGTTTCTTAATTTGAATAACAATCTGGCACGCCAAACACTATCGAAAGCTCTTTTAACATAAAAATGTAGCCAAAACGTTTTTTCGTTTTGCAAATTGGTTTCAATTTGTTAAAATATTTTGAAAGAGTCAACAGTCAGTTTCTGAGACATTAGCGAAGGTGGTCTTGATTTCTCCTCCAGCTTGGGAAAGAAACAGGGCACATTTTGATCTTGATCACACTGATGTGAGCAAAACTGACCAACCCAAATATTTCATCTTATTCTGTAAAGATGCATATACAAGAGAAATATCTTCAGCATCTTTAAGTTTACACAGATGGTTCAGTATTGTCTAATAATCAGAGATTCTGCTTTTGTTATACCTGCACAAGGTTGAAAAGTTTATATCCATCAGAAAAGGCAGATCAATATTTGTCGCCGAAATGATAGCTGTTATAATGGCGTTGACACATTTAATTAGCTTGCCACAACAATATTTAAAGTAGTTATTTGTGTGGATTCAATGTCTGTTCTGCAAACCATAAAAATTTGCAAATATCGTTTCGAACAACTTTCTTGTAAATGAAATATGCCATCTTATTCATGTTTTGATATGTAAAGGAACTAATGTCACCCTCTGTGGATTCCATCGCATTGTGGTATTTGGAGTAATGAGCTAGCTGATCGATGCGCAGAGGAGCCAGAAATGAAAAAGTGCGCCACGGTATTGAATATATCATTTTCTTTACCTGAAGTCAATCAATTATTAAAGCAAACTGTCTGGTGCCAACTCAGAAGACACTACAAATATACATTGCTTGGTGTGGCTGATAGAAATACTCATTTGATTAATGATGAACATGTAAACAGCATTCCTCATTTACAAGTGAAAAATATAGACCTATACGGAAAATTTATTTTAATATCTCATATTTAAAACTTGATGCCTTAAAAACTAAATATGCAAACGAAACAGAATGTATTTGTGGAGATCGAAAAATAACCAGCAAGCATCTGCTGTTTGACTGTTTACTCTTCAAGCTCATTTACCACCATTATCAGGCATGTCTTTGTGTGATGTCTTTTCAGATTTAAAGTTTGCCTTCAATGTCGTTTTTTTCTTTAATTTGTAGTCCAGTTAAGCATTTACTGTAAGATATTTGCAGATATCTTCTAGGGATGTTTAGAGGGATATTTATGTGCACTTAGACAAACACATTATGCATACACTTACATAGTCACAGACATTCATGCATTTCTCTCTCTCTCTCTCTCTCTCTCTCTCTCTCTCTCTCTCTCTCTCTCTCTCTCTCTCTCTCTCTTTCTTCGTCTAACATCACATATGTAAACAGATGTTAAACTGAAGTACTATTACGTACGCACGCTCGCTGGCACGCACGCACGCACGCACGCACGCACGCACACACACACACACACACACACACACACACACACACACACGCTGCGCATATACACAGTCTCAATGTAAATCTCCCAGTCGTCCAGTGTGTGTTTAGGCGGACGGTGAGGTAAAACCCGGTAACGAATTAACAACCATCAAACTGACGTCTAGAGCGATGCCATAGTCCCACATTCCCTCCACGACATTAGTCCCGGGGCTTTCAGTGTCCCTGCTGTGATCTTCCCTCTGGAATAGTTTCATCTCTAACGCCCACGGCTACCTGCCCTACCCGGTCCCTTTGAAGCTGCGGCTGCCCCATGCCCCTCTCCGTCCGGGCAAATGTTGACCGTGCGTCAACATTACTCTTATCCCAGTGGATGCTTATTTCTCGAGTTTTATACCTCTTCCTTCCCGACCTTTATACTCCTTCTTCTTCTCAACTTCCATACCCCTTCCTTCCCGACTTTTATACTGCCTCCTTCCAAACTTTTACACCCTTCCCTTCCCAACAACTGTACCCCTTCCTTCCTCATCCATCATCATCATCATCATCATCATCATCATCATCATCATCATCGTCGTCGTCGTCATCATCATCATCATCATCATCATCATCATCATCATCATCATCATTATCATCATCATCATCATCATCATCATCATCATCATCATCATCATCATCATCATCATATTATTATTATTATCATTATCATTATTACCATTATTATTATCATCATCATATCATCATCATCATCATCATCATCATCATTATCATCATCATCAACATCCCAATGCATGCTCTGATTTCTTCAGCTAAGGTCCCATCGTAGCTCGATACCATTCAATTCATTTTCCTCTCCGACCTATTACAGATTTTTTTTTTTCTCGGGGGTTGGTTGAAGTGGTATGGGGTCAGTTTTACCCCCAACACAGCAGCAGCGACTGCGAGGGAAAAGAAAAGGCGTGCTGTATCTTACTTCTCTTCCTCGGTTAGTGGGACAGGCAAGGACAGATTATTCTATGTGGACTCCGCAGTCACAGGTGAATGTGTGTGTGTGTGTGTGTGTGTGTGTGTGTGTGTTTCTCTGTCCGTCCTTCATTCATTGTGTTCCCTCGACTTTCTCTCTCTGTCCCAGTCTGTCTGCTTGTTTCTGTTTTTTTGTCTGTGTGCGTGTGTCTCCTGTCTTTTTCTGTCTGTCTGCCTGTGTCTCTGTCCCCCCTTCCTCCCCCCCTCTCCCCCCCTCTCTCTCTCTCTCTCTCTAATACTGGTTAACTACAAGTAAATGCCGTCAAGAAACTAGCCACAGTTTCTACAAAGCAGATAAAAGCAGGAATGCTGGTACAAACTTCTGAAGATGAATGTGCATGTACAGCCTTTAAATCGTAATTTTAGTACCAATTTTTAGAGACTCGTTGTAGTGTGACATTGGAATCTGAATATATCTTTTCATCAATTGGGCCCTTGGCGTATTTGTGAGTCAATGGATAAGATTGTGGTGTTTTCCATCTCTGTATCTCTCGCCAAGTTGTACAACCCATTCATTTATTAACTTGCTTGTCACGTTTGACAGCCGAGTAGACAGGACGCTGGAATCTTAATTTTCGGTTTGTGGTTTCCGACCCTGAAAGATAGTGTGAGAAGCCAGTATAGCTTGTACTCCTCGGCAGAGGGGGGGGGGGGGGGGGGGGGGGGGGGGGGGGGGGGGGGGGGGGGGGGGGGGGGGGAGGGGGAGTAGTACATACATTAGAAATAAGTTTCTTTCCACGGCGAAACCTTCTTGTCGATACTATCTTGTTTGCATAGAAACTGAAATGACGTGTGGAGAGAACAGAGATTCTTTGTAGGGTGACTGCTGGTGAAAGTTGAAACGAAACCAAAACTGGATTTACTGAGCCGCCAAACTTAGACACAAACAAATAACAAGAAAGACACTGCACCTAACCATCCACTGGTCTTCTTAAAGCAAGAAACGATGATAGTGTGCCATTGGCTATACATCACCTGATATGATGATAGTCGGCCATTTGCTGCAGATCATATGATATGGTGACAGTGGGCTATCTGCCATGGATCACACGATATAAGTATCACGGGCCATTTGCCACAGTTCATTTGACATGATGATGATTGGCAATTTGCATTATGATATAATGGTGGCTGGCCATTCGCTGTAGATCATACAGTGATAGTCGCCCCCTTCCTACAGATCGCATGGTTATTGGCTGTTTGCCATGAATATTAAATAACGAGTACTGGCCACTTGTCATATAATTCAGTGGCGCAATTTCAGAATGTAGAAAGTGGATCATATGACATGGTGATTGTGGCCATTTCCGGTGTATCATATGACATGATGATGATTGGCCATTTACCATGGATCATATGACAAGATGACGATTGCCAATTACCATGGATCATATTACATGATGATGATTGCAATTTACCATGGATCATATGACATGATGATGATTGCCAATTTACCATGGATCATATGACATGATGATGATTGGCCATTTGCCATGGATCATTATCTTTTAAAATTATGGCATGATGATAACTGACCATTTGCCATGGATCGTATGACATGATTTGTGTGCCGTCTGCCATGGATTGCAGATATAACATGATGATAATTTGCAGTTTGTGGTGGATGATACAACACGATAACAGGCGGGCATTTGCCTCTGATCATATGACACGTTTATAGTTGGCCATTTGCCACTGTTGTCCTAACGTGATGAAAGTTCGCCATTTCTTTGTGGATCATGCTGTATGGTATGTCTGTCTGTCCACCTAAACATCTAGGTCCCTTTATAGTACTCCGAAAGCAGACGACTGATTCGACTACATGTCTGCTGAAGGAACATCACTGGTTTCCGTTAACAGTGACAATTGAATGCAAACGGTAGAAGCATAGACTTCAGGTTTTCTATTTTCCAGCATATTGTTGTTGTTGTTGTTGTTGTTGTTGTTGCTGTTGCTGCTGCTGTTGTTGTTGTTGCTGTTGCTTTTTTTAAGTGTTACAGGCCTATTGTGGTGTGCTTGCTGTTGTTGCAGCCACTATCACTGCTTCTGCTGCTGCAAATGTTTTCTCTCTCTCTCTCTCTCTCTCTCTCTCTCTCTCTCTCTCTCTCTCTCTCTCATATGTAAGTATATTTCAGTAATAACGAACGGATGGCATAAAATTTGTCTCTCCAGACTTCGAAGAAGGACTCTTGGTCTAACGCCCATAAAAGATGGTTCTATACTGTGCAGCGTCATCTTGTTCATTGTGTGGCTTCCTTAGGGAGGATGAGTCGCATTTTTGTTTCATTGTAAAAATGACAGTGCTGTACGTGATAAGTGTGAAGTTTTTCAAAAGAATGTTGCTATAAATCAGGACACATCTGGAGTTTTAAAACTGAATTATGACGATGATGATTCAGTGAAATCACATGCCAGATATATTGCAGAGGCACTGAAAATACGAGCAGAGGTTATCATCAACTAGAACTTACGACGTTCAAATGAAAAATGAATGCTACAGGAATCAGTAATATATTTTGGTCATCATATTTACATATTTACTTCTACGAATAATATCAAAACTGGATGGTCGAGATACTGGCCTATTTTGCTCGTATTTCAACCTTTCAATTGATTGATGTTTATTTTATGTTTGTTACTTTCGTTTTCGATATCATCATTTTTTTGTGCTGTTCCCCCCATGTCACTAAGGCTGTATAGCTAATGACATTAAACATGTCCAGTGTTCTCTCTCTCTCTCTCTCTCTCTCTCTCTCTCTCTCTATATATATATATGTATGTACATGTGTTACACACACACACACACACACACACACACACACACACACACAATTATTAAGTATTGAGAATCACTGGTTCGTACCTTGACCTGGACCACTTGCTTATGTCTGCACAGAGTCAGCGTTCATATTCTGGATGACAACTGCTTAACCCCTTTACTGTCCCAGCTTGGAAATGTTTTGGGCCCAGAAGTATATTCTGTACGCTGTAGCCCGTAAAAAGTTTCGGGGGGTGATGACACGATGTAAACAAAACAACCTTCCCGATAACGAGTGAAGAGAGAAAAAAGAAAAAGATACTTCCAGATCAACTGAAAACGGTCTACAATGTACATTAAGTCAGTGGGACAAATATCAAAGTTCACAAGTTCACAAGTTGTTCATTTCGTCCATGAAGGAAAATTATCTTGTGGTGACACATTACAATATCACATAATAAAATACAATGTAAAATACAATAGAATAAAATTAAATTAATAAGCTTAAGATTAGACATCAACACTCACCACTTATTTACTTATCTACACATAACTATCCATTACAATACATCATAGTTGTATTTCAAGTAGTTTATAAGACAAAGTGAAGTAAATATTGCTGGTGACGGTATAGCAATCTATTCCCTGGCACATAGGGTGCATTTGCACTTGGCAGTGAAGGGGTTAATGAGCCCTGCCTTCACCAGCTGTGCCAGCTCTCCGACAATACTTAAAGTTGAGCCCCACCTGCAGTTGTGGTGTAGGAATTGCTGAGGACAAGATATCACAATTCAATGAACTCCCAATGCTGAGGGCAAGACATCACAATCCAATGAACTCCCAATGCTGAGGGAAAGACATCACAATCCAATGAACTCCCAATGCTGAGGGCAAGACATCACAATCCAATGAACTCCCAATGCTGAGGGCAAGACGTCACAATCCAATGAACTCCCAATGCTGAGGGCAAAGACGTCACAATCCAATGAACTCCCAATGCTGCTGAGGGCAAGACATCACAATCCAATGAACTCCCAATGCTGAGGGCAAGACATCACAATCCAATGAACTCCCAATGCTGAGGGCAAGACATCACAATCCAATGAACTCCCAATGCTGAGGGCAAGACATCACAATCCAATGAACTCCCAATGCTGAGGGCAAGATATCACAATCCAATGAACTCCCAATGCTGAGGGAAGACATCACAATCCAATGAACTCCCAATGCTGAGGGCAAGACATCACAATCCAATGAACTCCCAATGCTGAGGGAAAGACGTCACAATCCAATGAACTCCCAATGCTGAGAGCAAGACGTCACAATCCAATGAACTCCCAATGCTGAGAGAAAGACGTCACAATCCAATGAACTCCCAATGGTGAGGGCAAGACGTCACAATCCAATGAACTCCCAAAGCTGAGAGCAAGACAATCCAAGACATCACAATGCCAATGAACTCCCAATGAATGCTGGGGGCAAGACATCACAATCCAATGAACTCCCAATGCTGAGGGCAAGACATCACAATCCAATGAACTCCCAATGCTGAGGGCAAGACATCACAATCCAGATCAAGACATCACAATCCCAATGCTGAGGGCAAGACATCACAATCCAATCAGCTCCCAAGGGGGACAGTGGAGGAGAGAAACGCTGAATGCAAGGGAACCATAGGAAGAACTACATTACCGAAACTGAGTCTGAAACGATCAATCTGAAAGAACATATTTAAAACTACGCTGTAAAATCCAAATCAAAAAAAAGGAAAATTATGTGATTTCAATAGACAACACAAAAAAAGGTAAAAGTCTGTTTGAATCAACCAAATTAAAAAGAATAAGTACTGCTGGCAGACGTCCAAACAGAAAACAACAGTTAAAGCACTGAGCATTAATTAAATAATCACAACAAATATTAAAGTAACAACCTCAGACCTATTGGCCGGATGGAGACAACAAAGAAACAAACAGCATCTATCTATCTATCTATCTTACTGTCTGTCTGTCTGTCTGTCTGTCTGTCTGTCTGTCTGTCTGTCTGTCTGCCTGCCTGCTGCCTATCTATCTATCTCTATCTATCTATCTATATCTATCTATCTATCTATCTCAACTGTGATGTGTTCAAGTGATCAGAGGGGAAATCAAGTGTGGGTGAAGAATTCTTAGCTACTATGAAATAATTTGAGGGGGTGGGTTTGGAGTAAGGATGCGTGTGGAGGTGGGAGATAGAATGAAAAAGACGTCCTTGATATACAAATATTGAATCCTTCACTGACAGCAAAGGGAATCACTGAGTTCCGACTTCCAAACAGAATTACTGGCTAATGTCTCCTCAGTGTAAACTGTTATCTTCTGGATGAAAATTCCTCAGTTGTTCCTTCTTTTCAGCAGTGTGACAGTCTTCCCACGATACTAAATGTTGAACACCACCTCTAACGTTGTGTGACAGTCCTCCTACAACAACACTTAACGTAGAACACTACCTCTAACGTTGTGTGACAGTCCTCCTACAACACTTAACGTAGAACACTACCTCTAACGTTGTGTGACAGTCCTCCTACAACACTTAACGTAGAACACTACCTCTAACGTTGTGTGACAGTCCTCCTACAACACTTGACGTAGAACACTACCTCTAACGTTGTGTGACAGTCCTCCTACAACACTTGACGTAGAACACTACCTCTAACATTGTGTGACAGTCCTCCTACAAAACTTGACGTAGAACACTACCTCTAACATTGTTGTAGACTACCTCTAACGTTGTGTGACTGTCCTCTGCAAAACTTAACGTAGAACACTAGCTCCTATGTTGTGTGACAGCCCTCCCACGATACGTAACGTAGAACATCACCTCTAATATTGTGTGACAGTCCTCCCACGATACGTAACGTAGAACATCACCTCTAATATTGTGTGGCAGTGCTCCCACGATACGTAACGTAGAACACCACCTCTAATATTTTGTGACAGTCCTCCCACGATACGTAACGTAGAACATCACCTCTGATATTGTGTGACAGTCCTCCCACGATACTTGACGTAGAACACCACCTCTGATGCTGTGCTATTTCTAATGCTGCGGGCGAAACGTCACGATCCGTTCATCTCCCAAGTAGAGCAGCTGTCAGACGTTGGTTATCCATGCATGCACGCACATACACACACGAACATGACGTCTTTCCTCCGCACACAACTGCATCCACTCCATACACATAAGGCGCAAACAAAGGTCAATTTCGATTCATCCCCTCCTTAATCTTTTAAAATCCCATGGGGGTTCTTTACTCTGGCATCAATCAAAGCTTACATATTTTCATAATCTGTGATCCTTTCAGCTGGTGCAACCAATCAAGCACGCTTTTGATGCTGAATATTAATGTTGCAGGTTTACTCACTGCAAGTGTCTGCACACACTCTCTGTGGTGTCCGGAACTGGCTTCCTCTGTGCGGGGATCCCATACTGCCCATCATATCACAACTACTGGTCGGCGACAAACTTTTGCCCAACCTGGATCTTCCCGCGGATCGGAACTTGGCCCGGGAACGCGCGCAGCCCCCGGCCATCCACCTTAGTGCCCGATCTCCAGTCTCTTCTTTTTCCTCTACCGCACGGGGAGTCGGCCCAGCTATAACAAACCAGATAAACACGAGTTCAAAACACTGCCAGCCAGTTAGCAGTCATATTACACTTTAACATTTTTGAACTCTTCAATTTTTCAAATATAGTTTCGGTTCCGACAATAAACCGTTGAAAACAAAATGGAGAATCATCTAGATTCTCACAATATAAAATTAGATACTTATGGCTTGAGTACCGGTCATTCAACTACAATTCACATACTTCTGTATGTATTAGGCCTCTGCCTTTATATCATGGGCACAGTCCGCCTCTTCTTCACCTAAATCATCTGTTCCATTCTCAGAGTGCGCACCGATACAGGTCAACGCCTGTTTATATTCAAATCGCGTGAACAGTGTTAAAAATTTCACTCAAACCCTGGGCCACGTTCAGTCAATACGCTCCTTGTGTCACACGACTAACCTATAGTGTAACGCACGAATCAATCATCTTTTCCTTAATCTGTACTGTCTCATGTAATCGCGTAGCATACGAAATATCGCTCCGCATTACATGACAGCAGCGAAGGATAGACAATATTGATGGACGAGAACGATGTACAGAAACGATTTATCAAAAGTGAGCCTTAAACAATAAAAATAGAAGGAACATGTTTGTCAGGCTCGCCAAGACTTGAACTACTATAGAGGGATAGACAGAAAAGACAGACCTAGCTAAACTGTCTCCCTGACACACAAATAGGCTAGTAGCATCAACACAAAGATAATACGTTTACACCAGGTTTATATTTTCCTCCACTCCACACGCATAAAAATGTTCACACATACAACCATACCTCTTGCCCCCTCCCCCCAATCTGTATCCTATGAAGAACCCAGCCCAACTCGCTGCACGATTGCAGACCTTTCAGGGTCAGCCTGACGCACCAGGACACTGATCCGTGCGTCGAAGTGCCCTCGAAGAGTTGCGACGAACAACGAAGTCAAAACAGGAACATACCTGGAGATGAGGACCCCTCCAAACAAAGGGAGAATTCGACAGGAACTTGAATCAAGACCATTTACCTGGAGAGAGACAGGGATTAGTTGTAGTTTCCATGTAACATCGTCATCGCTCGATCATATTATTGTAATTCATCGCAATCTCAGCAATCAAAGACACAGTCCATACACTTGGCTGCACCGAGCCCACGTTACAGAATATAGTACCAACCAGGGAACCCACATGGCAAGCCAAGCTGTCCACGAACACCGTAGAACCAGAGCCCCACAGAGCACAGTAAACCACGTTGAACCACCGATGAAAAACAACTGAGCCAAAACCCCAAAGCCAACAAACCACATCACGCCATCGACGAACACAACTGAAGCAAAACCCCACAGGGCACAGCAAACCACATCAAGCCATCGATGAACACAGCCGAAGCACAGATTCACAAGACACATTAAACAACGTCGAACCACCAACGAACACAACTGAATCAAAATTCCACAGGTACAGCAACAACAAAGAATCACTGACGAATACAGTTGAACTGAAGATTGACAAGGCACAGTAAACCACGTCGAACCACCGACGAACACAGTTAAAATGAAGCGTTATAGGATACAGCAAAGCACGTCGAACGACCGACGAACACGGTTAAAGTAAACTCTTACAGGATCCAGCAAACTACGTCGAACGACCGACGAACGCAGTTGAAGCGAAGTCAAAAACTACGACGCACTCCTGACCCGGGTGGTCAGCCGCTCCACATCACTTGATGGAGACAGCGACGATTTAAAAAATGTATATAGAGATGACTTAAATCCCACAGAGCACTACAGACTACGACGCACTACTGACCAGGTGGTCAGCCTCTCGAGATCCCCCGATGGAGACAGCCATGAATGAATGAAGAAAAAATACAGTTCTAGGCTGGACACAAGGCCTGTCCGTTTCTTTCTTCTTTCTCTCTCGCTCCCGTTGTATCTTGTTACTTACGTCATGTGGCTACCCAATTTTTACCTTGACGTCTTAATACTTTTTTTTTTTACGTTGACGCCACAATATTCCCCCCCCCTCAAAAAATTGACCGAATTTTTTTAAAGAAAAAGCAAGCAAACAGCAGAATACACAAACTCAGAAATCACACATCAAAACAGCACCAGAAAACTACAGTTCACACAAGGAAAATTCACTTCCTATCAGCCCACCTCAGCCAGCATCAAACACTGATGCCAGACAATGACATAGGGACGAACACTGCTCCACATGTCAGGAACAATACAGCACAACACACTAGTCCATCAATTCCAGATGGAAGCCGAAACAGCCTGGCTACACAAGGATACATGAACTCCTAATGTCTAGGGCATGAAACCCGAACATAGGTATCACTGTTTGCCAAAAGGCAACAAGTCAAACCCGAAGATACATCTTGTCCATAAGGGAGTTGACACACCCAACTGACCAATACAGCTGACATTTACACTGAAAAAGCTAAGAACCACTGCATGAACAGCATGCAGACTTAACTCAGCAAAACACCACAAACACGGAAACAACAAACGTAAGAAATCCCCATCTCCAAACCTTGGCTTTAACAAAACAGTTACATTAGTAAGACAGGCACTCATATGCCAACCTATACACGCACGTACACACACACACACACACACACACACACACACACACGCGCACACACACACACACACACACAAACGCGCGCGCGCGCGCACGCACGCACACACATACACACAAACACGCGCGCGCGCGCACGCACGCACGCACGCACGCACGCAAGCACGCACGCACGCACGCACGCACACACACACACACACACACACACACACCACACACACACACACACACACACACTAACAATGTTTCACACATCGAGCAATATCAAACGTTAAGCTACACTAGAAAATTGCTGCCTGCTAAAACTACCAACCTACTAGTGTGTTTTCTCAGTCAAACCTCTCCTAACAATGTTTCAGTCTATAGTAAAAGATGGATTCAGCAGACAGCACTACTAAAAGTGAACACTCAGTGTTAAGGTAATGGATTCAGCAGACAGCACTACCAAAGTGACCACTCAGTGTGAGTAAGGTAATGGATTCAGCAGACAGCACTACCAAAGTGACCACTCAGTGTGAGTAAGGTAATGGATTCAGCAGACAGCACTACCAAAGTGAACACTCAGTGTGAGTAAGGTAATGGATTCAGCAGACAGCACTACCAAAGTAAACACTCAGTGTGAGTAAGGTAATGGATTCAGCAGACAGCACTACCAAAGTAAACACTCAGTGTGAGTAAGGTAATGGATTCAGCAGACAGCACTACCAAAGTAAACACTCAGTGTGAGTAAGGTAATGGATTCAGCAGACAGCACTACCAAAGTGAACACTCGGTGTGAGTAATGTAAGGCTCAAAGTATAGTGACCGTAGGCAGAGGTCAGAACACGGACACAAAAGCTGAAGCCCTGGGCCACCAATGAACACAACAAACATGAAAATATCAGCCTTCACTTATTTGTTGTCTTTAGACCCGACGACGACAACAAACATAGTAACTAAGAGCTGTTCATCCACACTTGTTTTACACCCCCCCCCCCCCCCCCCCCCCCCCCTTACCACTTTGCTTTTTTTTGTAACACATCTACATTTTTTCATCATTTCATTTTGTTGGGTATTAGGAATGTTACATGATGCACTTATGACCACCACCACCCCCCCCACACCCCCTCCCCCTCCCTCCCCTTCTGTATGGGGCTTTTTCTTTATTCTGAATCAAAGATTCGCAATCGTATTCGCACATTTGTGTTTTTATATTCTCTGTCTGTGTCTGTCTGTCTGTCTGTCTGTCTATCCGTCTGTCTTTAATGTATTTGAACACATTGTAGTTGAAATCAACAATGTTTCAATGATGCAATGTTTGAACTCGCCACGCTTTTTAAATTCATCATGAAAAATGGAGCTTTCATGGGAGGCTCCTGCTGAAGGTTTATGAAAAGCGAAAATATGAATGAGTCACGGAAGAGGACTGAGCTTGGACTTGTGACTGTCAAGTATGTATATGTATATGATTGGTAAAGAATCGAAAAAAAAGAAATTCCAAAATTCGTGCCACTACACTTCCACGCAAATCAGTCAAAAAAGATCGTGCTAAAAAAAAAACACGCTCAGACACACACACACACACACACACACACACACACACACACACACGCGCGCGCGCGCGCGCGCGCGCGCGCGCGCTCGCGCGCGCGCACATACATACACACACGCGCGCGCGCGCGCGCGCGCAAAGAGAGAGAGAGAGAGAGAGAGAGAGAGAGAGAGAGAGAGAGAAGCAGGCACATAACGACTACAGTTGCTGGAATAAATAATGAGTGAACGTTCTTGTCGTTTCATATGAGCAATCTGCACCATCGATTTTCTTCTTTTCAAAATTTGCCTTGTGGAGGCTTTAAAAATCCCGGTGGCCAAACATGTTTTAAACACTCCCAAATTAAGTGAAACCTGTAGACGTTTCCCTGGGTCCGGCAGTCAGTCCAAAACTTTTCAGTTTTGTAGAATCTTCTCGAAGTTCATCTCTTTACACCGCAAACGGCTCATCCCTGTCAGGAATATGTTCACAGTCAAAAGCAATGACGCTGTTCAGCTTCATTTCATCAATGCAAAAGCATACCAAACCTTCGAGTTTAAAAGCAAGTACAAGAGACAAAAAAGAGTAAAAGAAAGAAAGAAAGATTTGAAGGAAGCAAGCAAAAAGATGGTTCAAATGCAGCTATTCTCAACCTAAATGTTGACACGGAAAGACTGGGCACAGACGTGTAGAACAGCACCAGGCTATTTACAGAGAATCGGCGGGCGAATGTTTGGATTTCCGAACATGCCCGGACAATCCTGGGGGCAGCCGAGATGGCAAAATATTAGGACTAGATAGAGGTGAAACAGGAAACACACACACACACACACACACACGCACGCACGCACGCACGTGCACGCACGCACGCACGCACGCACACACACACACACACACACACACACACACACACACACACACACACACAAACACACACACACATGATAGAAATAGTAGGAGTCGTAGTAGTAGTAGTTGTTGTTGTTGTTGTCTTTGTTGTTGCTGCTGTTGTGTTGTTGCTGTTGTTGTTGTTGTTGTTGTTGATGTAGGAGTAAAAGCAGTTGTGACGAGTTTTACCCCTGCATACAATTATTGGTTAAAATATTTCACATCCTTTAGAAATTGGCACACAGCACCGTTCAAGTACTCTCAGTGAGAAATTTCCACCCAACGATATCCACAAAACTGTCAGGTATGAAATGTAGGAGAAAGAACTTTAATACTATAGTGTTGGAGGCCTGTTATTGTACTTGTAGCGAAATGGGGATGGTCAGTGTTAAAACGGAATTAAAATAAGTGCACACACACAGAGACTGACTGAAACCTGTTTTATTTTTATTAACCCGTGGTTGTACCGACATTTAAGAAAACATATGAACAGAATGTAATATTTTCCATTTAAAGGAAAGGAACAAAATGAACACACTCACAGTCATACGTGCGCGTGCGCGCGCGCGCGCACACACACACACGCACACATACACACAAACAAACACACACACACACACACACACACACACACACACACACACACACTCACACACTCACACATACGTACACACGCATAAGCACACGCGCGCGCGCACACGAGAGAGCACACACACACACACACACACACACACACACACACACACACACACACACACACACAAGCACACACACGCGCGCGAGTGCGCGCACATGCACACACACACACACACACACACCACACACACACACACACACACACACACACACACACACACACACACTGAGAGAAAACATAAATTGTGAGTTGACATTAGTGTTTTGGTCTCCCAGACATTTTAAACGGTGATTCATTGATGTATAACACAAGCACAGCTGCGTTGTATTGATTTAGTGCACGTGCTTCATTAAAAACTACGTGTGTGTGTGTGTGTGTGTGTGTGTGTGTGTGTGTGTGTGTGTGTGTGTGTGTGTGAGAGAGAGAGAGAGAGAGAGAGAGAGAGAGAGAGAGAGAGAGAGAGAGAGAGAGAGAGAGAGAGAGAGAGAGAGAGAGAGAGAACGCAACCGTTTGTGTGAATAGCCTTGTTAGTTCTCATGAAAACGCAAAGAGGTTGATAGACAATATTTCAACAGTGATAATGACACAGTATACCAGTCTTATGAAATTTATGCATAAAAATAACACATTTTGGACATAATCTCTGAAAAGTATCACCACTTATGTCTTGATGTCATGTGACGTAGCCTCACATCAAGGCATGTGATGCTCCATCACATTTAGTCTAGCGATATGAATCATTTTTACCATGCCACAACTAAAAAGGAAGGATATTCATGTGGCTTGACTAGTGTAGTGGGCGTCCCCAATAATAAACAGACAAGGGTTGGTCATTGGGTGAAAGCGACCACTGAGAGAGAGTTTAGTAAGGGCTGGTAAGGTGATGGTTATGTGTTTTTAAAAACTGAGTATGCACTATGTGTATGCAGTATGAGTATGCAGGGGTAATATTTTTAGGTTATTGTGGTTTCACGGTTGCAGTCACGGTTTCAGGTACGGTTGCGCTCATGGTGTTAGCCTTTAATCCCGTGTTGAGGGGCTGTGTGAATTAGGTTAGGGGTTAGACCGTGTTGGTGCGTGATAGTATCTTGTGATCATTCATCATGGCGACAGGATCAGACCGAGTACTACGGTCGCATACTGCTGCGCTTGGGAGGACGATGGTCAAGAGGAGGGACCGACCTCCAAACCGCTGGGCGTTCAGTGAGGGCCACCTCCCCGGTCGCTTCTGCTTCTGATAGGCAGGATGTTGAGGATCCCACAGGAGGTGGTGCCAGGTTCGGGACGCCCACAGGGATGGCTATGCAATTCTACCTGCGCTTAGGTAGTGGGATGAACCTCAGCAAGGCAGAGTTGGCACAGTTTGTGGCAGATAACCTCGCAAAGGAGGAGGAAAGGAGCCAGGAGTTGCTCTTAAAGAAGGCTCAAGTTGTGCGCGAGGTGACTATAAAGAGAAGGAGAGAGGAGGCTGCCCTCAGGAGAGAGGAGGAGTAAGATGCTGCCAAGCGCCAGAGAGAGGAGGCTGCCCTTAGGATAGAGGAAGCTGCCGCTAGGCTGGCCCTCCTGGAGGCGGACAGAGAGAGAGAGAGAGAGAGAGAGAGAGAGAGAGAGAGAGAGAGAGAGAGAGAGAGAGAGAGAGAGAGAGAGAGATTTGTATGCATTGTGTGGAGGGGGAATTGTAACGAATTGCTTTTTTTTTTTTTTTTTTTTTTGGGGGGGGGGGGGGGGGGGGGGGGGGGTTTCGTTGTGTCCCCTTTGTGGTTTGTATCGCGCGGACACACTTTGAGTTCGGTGGGCCATCCTACCTCTGGATGACCCAGCCCCAGGTTACGACGTGATAGTCCCTGGAGTATCCCTGGTCCGGTATTAACCCTGTGTGAGTTGGGGTCCCTTGAGGTTGCCTGGATTTGAAGGTGGGGGTGTCGGGGCATTTTCATTGTGTATTGCTGATTTTTAGTTTTTTTTTTTTTTATTATTGTTTGAAGATTTTTTTTTTGATAGTGTGTGGGTTAGTGTGAATCTGAATAAAATTTGATTGTTTATTGTACCTATTATTTGGTGTTTTGTTGGTGTCGGTAGTTTTAGAGTGTGGCCGGGGTGGATTAAAAGGGGGTACTCTTCTACATGCGGGTGTCCCTGTCACCGAACTAGGCGTAGTGACAAATAACCTATTTTGAACAGATGTACTAAAACATTTGAAGCGTGTGTATGCAAAATGTCTTCCCCTGGGCCCTGTAGAGATCCTGGCTGAATGCATTCACTACAACAAACACATAATAAGAGGCAGACATGTTTTTTTTGTAAAGAAATGGGTTGATGAGAACATCTTGTTTTCTTGCTTTTATATACTAGTGTTATTAACGCTATCACTGAGCATCAACGGAAATGCAATATTTAGTTGGAAGATAGATATCGGGTCATAGAAACGAAAATTTAGAAAACTGTAAAAGAAGGAAGCAAGAGCATACAGGGACTACTTCTGAAATCTGATGTGTTGCCTGCAGCAGTTCTAAAATGGAACCTTAGTTTTGAAAATTTGAACTGGTTCAAGATTTTTTAAACATTGTAAAATTTTCAGGACATAAAAATGAAATGGTTTCAGCTGCGTATATGACATCGTCTTTTGCCAGCAAGAAAATATTTATACGACTGCAAGTTTGGTGAAGACCCAATTTGTAAATTTTTGGCAGGAAGAAATTCAAACCATCCAACATCTTTTATGGAAATGGACAAGTGTACAGAACTTGTGGCTTGATCTAATGCATGTTCTGACCACAAAATGTGAACACTGAAAATTGAGCTCTTTCAGAAGGACTGATTTTGTTGGATATAAAGAGGGGTGTTACAACAGATTTGGGGCTTAATTACATTTTATCAACTGCAAAATTCTATATATTTAGATCTTACGTGGTAAATGGTGTACCCAATGTGCAAGGTTTCCTTTGTGTTATGAAGAACAGATATTCTGACCTTAAATTCACGCATTCACTAGAGGGTACATAGTCTCAATTCTGTGAACAATAGTGGGGATACCAAGGTCTATTTTCAAATTTTTTTGCAATCCCCTATATCGATACATGTGATTGGTTACTTGTAAACAACTATAGACTGGCTCTCTCTCTCTCTCTCTCTCTCTCTCTCTCTCTCTCTCTCTCTCTCTCTCTCTCTCTGCAGGTTTGCTTTTTTCTTCTTCTTGGTTGAGGAAGAGGCCCTAACCTGCAAAGTTTATCTTCACGGCACATTTTTCTCCTCTGTCTTCAGCCCTTGTGCACTTTCGCTTTCGTATGCACGGGTGCAGGAACCAACCAGGGGAGGTTTGTGCAGTGACTTTTTTTTTTTTCATTTATTTATTATCTATTTATACATCATTTTCTCCCTACTGCAGCTTGCTTGTCTGAATGTCTGTTTTATTGTGTGTGTGTGTGTGTGTGTGTGTGTGTGTGTGTGTGTGTGTGTGTGTGTGTGTGTGTGTGTTTTGTATATTTGTTTGTGTATGAAAGTGTGCTGTTTCTGTGTTTGAATGCTTGGAATTATTAAATGGTTTTCTGCCTATATATATATATATATATATATATATATATATATATATATATATATATATATATATATATATATGCGTGTGTGTGTGTGTGTGTGTGTGTGTGTGTGTGTGTGTATAAAAAAACCTTCATAAATGTATTATACATTGAAAAAATGGTCATATTTATGTTGAACTTCGAAAGGAAAAAAAAAAACGGCAGGTATTTTCTTTAAATGCTGTTTGTCCACAAACAAAATAGCAGGTATTTTATTTAAATGCTGTGTGTCCAGAAACAAAACAACGGGTATTTTCTTTAAATGCCAGGTGCTGGTAGGATGGTTGCCAGCAAAAAATGTCCCATAACAGACATTTTTTTTTTTAAATTGCATACTGCAATCTTTACGAATGGTGCCAGAACCAATGTCCCATGACAAACAAAATTTACTGCATACTGCAATCTTACTTGTATTACAACAAGCATCAGCAGCATCTCCCATTCTCTCACATGCAACCTCCACGTCGAGCTGCTTGCTACATAGATTTCTGACTACAACGTCTACACTAGAGCATAAACAAGGTTTTGTTTTTTTCCATCATGATATCATCAACAGCAGGACTTTTATGAGAAATGCACAGACGCACAGATCTGATACATACTGGCGAGTTCGGCGGAGGCACCTTCCTTGAGGGTGTTCACTAACAGTCAGGAACACGAGCAGACAAAAACCTGAAGTAAGGCATCTAGACCAAGGAGAAACAGACCTCCCAACGGTCTTGTTGGCTTGTGAGTAACATTGCGCTGAGTGAGCTGATGACAGACTCAGCTCCAAGGAGACAATCTCAGAGTTGCTATTGTGGCAGGACAGCCATAAACGGTGACGAAGGTAATGATGGCATAGGCTTTGACACAGGGACTCTGACTGATTTTAGCTCCGCCAGAGGGATCAGTCACAAAGCTTGACAAAAATCCTGACAAGACCCCCAAGCCACAGACTGGAGTGAGTATGTGCGATAGAGTGCACGTGCATGGAAATGCAAGACCGTTGAATAGAAATTCTTCAAGGTGAAGCTAAACACATTAGAAACAGTAAATCTGAACATCAAGCTGTTTTCATGATAATAGAAGTAAATAATCTACAGATTAATAGCCTGCATTTGCTTTGTGACGCGAATTGTTTTTTTCTGTATATTTTATTATTATTATCATTATTATTAATTTATTTATTTATTTACCTTTATTTATTTATTTATTTATTTTTTTTTTTTGGGGGGGGGGGGGCTTTCATTTTTTAAGTACAATAGTACAATGATCTGACTGATGGTTAAAAAAACACTGAAATGTCAGCTTCAGAGTATTGCTCATATCGCTATAATGTATATATATATATATATATATATATATATATATATATATATATATATATATATCCTCTGTGTGTGTGTGTGTGTGTGTGTGTGTGAGAGAAAGAGAGAGAGAGAGAGAGAGAGAGAGAGAGAGAGAGAGAGAGAACAAGTATAAGTAAGTGTAACGTTTTTTTTGTGATTTTTAAACACAAAAAAATGATGTAACTGCAAAACGCAGTGTGTTTTATGTATGTATGTTGTACAGTACTCTTTGTTATAAAACATGTTATAATAAAAAAGGTATAAAATGAAAACATTTTCACACACACACACACACACACACACACACACACACACAGATATATATATATATATATATATATATATATTGAATTATAAACAAAGCTTGCTCTTATGTCTTAGATTGTAGAAATAGGGGGGTGATAAACTTTCATATCTGCAGTGGTAGATGATTCTGCCTAACTGACAGTATGTGCTTGAGTGGGTGAATGGGGAATAATAAATGCTTTCTCAAAATGACCCTTCTGCAAGCTTATAGTCTCCAAAGCAGGAGACAATCTCAATGGGGAGAAAGCTCACTAACATATAACTCCTGGTCAGATACCGGTATTCGAAACCTGATTGTTTCTCCTCAGTGACCGTGGAAAGTGGTAATTTGACTCCTCTGCGTTTTCGGTTTTAAGAAGAGTGCTATACCAGAAAAAAGGCTGGTGTGCAATACCGTAGTATGTTTGTTAAGTTTTCAAAAAAAAAAACCAACCGAAGGTGCCACTTAAGAAGCAAAAGTAAATCATGAAAGAGCAAAACACACTACATTTTTCTTGTGAAAAGTAGAAAATATAAAAAGATAAGCTCTAAGACACAAGTGCTGAGGGCCAGTTCTTGGAATGAAATCCACAAGGGACTAAATTACAGTAAACTAATAAATTCCAAGGATAAGTACCGAGCACCATTCCAGCAACTTACAGAGCAGCTTGGTGTTGCAATGACTGCAAGAAATATTGAATTATAAACAAAGTTTGCTCTTATGTCTTAGATTGTAGAAATAGGGGGGTGATAAACTTTCATATCTGCAGTGGTAGATGATTCTGCCTAACTGACAGTATGTGCTTGAGTGGGTGAATGGGGAATATAATAAATGCTTCTCAAATGACCCTTCTGCAAGCTTATAGTCTCCAAAGCAGGAGACAATCTCCAATGGGGAGAGAAAGCTCACTAACATATAACTCCTGGTCAGATACCGGTATTTCGAAAACTGATTGTTTCTCCTCAGTGACCGCGGAAAGTGGTAATTTGACTCCTCTGCGTTTTCGGTTTTAAGAAGAGTGCTATACCCAAAAAAGGCTGGTGTGCAATACCGTAGTATGTTTGTTAAGTTTTCAAAAAAAAACCAACCGAAGGTGCCACTTAAGAAGCAAAAAGAAATCATGAAAGAGCAAAAACACACTACATTTTCTTGTGAAAAGTAGAAAATATAAAAAGATAAGCTCTTAAGACACAAGTGCTGAGGGCCAGTTCTTGGAATGAAATCCACAAGGGACTAAATTACAGTAAACTAATAAATTCCAAGGATAACGAGCACCATTCCAGCAACTTACAGAGCAGCTTGGTGTTGCAATGACTGCAAGAAATATTGAATTATAAACAAAGTTTGCTCTTATGTCTTAGATTATAGAAATAGGGGGGTGATAAACTTTCATATCTGCAGTGGTAGATGATTTCTGCCTAACTGACAGTATGTGCTTGAGTGGGTGTGAATGGGGAATAATAAATGCTTCTCAAAATGAACCTTCTGCAAGCTTATAGTCTCCAAAGCAGGAGACAATCTCCAATGGGGAGAAAGCTCACTAATATAACTCCTGGTCAGATACCGGTATTTCGAAACCTGATTGTTTTTCTCCTCAGTGACTGCGGAAAGTGGTAATTTGACTCCTCTGCCTTTTCGTTTTAGAGAATGCTATACCAGAAAAAGGCTGGTGTGCAATACCATAGTATGTGTTTGTTGAGTTTTCAAAAAACTAAACCGAAGGTGCCACTAAGAAGAAAAAGAAAATCATGAAAGAGCAAAACACACTACATTTTCTTGTGAAAAGTAAAAATAAAAAAGATAACTCTTAAGACACAAGTGCTGAGGGCCAGTTCTTGGAATGAAATCCGCAAGGGACTAAATTACAATAAAACAATAAATTCCAAGGATAGTACCGAGCACCATTCCAGCAACTTACAGAGCAGCTTGGTGTGTTGCAATGACTGCAAGAAATATTGAATTATAAACAAAGTTTGCTCTTATGTCTTAGATTGTAGAAATAGGGGGGTGATAAACTTTCATATCTGCAGTGGTAGATGATTCTGCCTAACTGACAGTATGTGCTTGAGTGGGTGAATGGGGAATAATAAATGCTTCTCAAATGACCCTTCTGCAAGCTTATAGTCTCCAAAGCAGGAGACAATCTCCAATGGGGAGAAAGCTCACTACATATAACTCCTGGTCAGATACCGGTATTTAAACCTGATTGTTTCTCCTCAGTGACCGCGGAAAGTGGTAATTTGACTCCTCTGCCTTTTCGGTTTTAAGAAGAATGCTATACCAGAAAAAGGCTGGTGTGCAATACCGTAGTATGTTTGTTAAGTTTTCAAAAAACCAACCGAAGGTGCCACTTAAGAAGCAAAAGAAAATCATGAAAGAGCAAAACACACTACATTTCTTGTGAAAAGTAGAAAATATAAAAAGATAAGCTCTTAAGACACAAGTGCTGAGGGCCAGTTCTTGGAATGAAATCCACAAGGGACTAAATTACAGTAAACTAATAAATTCCAAGGATAAGTACCGAGCACCATTCCAGCAACTTACAGAGCAGCTTGGTGTTGCAATGACTGCAAGAAATATTGAATTTTAAACAAAGCTTGCTCTTATGTCTTAGATTGTAGAAAAGGGGGGGATAGGGGGGATAGGGGGATGAAACGCAAACGCAGCATTGTCATTAACCTTGTATATCACGGGTCTTTGTAGCTTTTTTTATACAATCAACGTTCACTTTCAGCTTTATGTTTGCCATTTATTTTCTGTGAGTGAAATGTCACTTAATATTCATGAATTTTATTTCTTTTGCTGTGCACATAACAGTTTCATAAAACGGAGTTCTTGTGCTTTGCGGCGTTTCTCCAGTATTATGTTCAAAGTGTAGAGGAACGGGTTGAGTGCTGAATTGAGTGGCAGCACGAAAATGGCCATTCCGATGTTGACTTCCCCTGGAATGACGACACCACTGCAGCCAGGGATCCCACACAGACCAATAGGAAACCAGCACAGAAAGTCAGACACAGCAACGGATAGGAGACGTCTTGCAAGAGTTGTTTCCTTAGACTCAGTGCCGATGTCTTGGAGTTTTGTCTGCGAA
The DNA here is from genome assembly GCA_016801955.1 of Conus betulinus. Taxonomy (NCBI): domain Eukaryota; kingdom Metazoa; phylum Mollusca; class Gastropoda; order Neogastropoda; family Conidae; genus Conus; species Conus betulinus. The sequence goes on from JADBJO010014761.1 coordinate 41,373, forward strand.
TTGGTCAAAGAGTTAATCCTCACTGACCAGTAAATAATTAACTGACCCACACCAATAATGAGAAAGAGGATTAGGTTGCAGACGACCATGATACTGAACGAATAAACATGACCAGGAAAGTCAGCTCTGGTGACAGGCAGGGGTATACAAATTCCTGTCTGGTGTGGAAAAACTCCCAGTGTGAGGTTATAGGCAGCAGAGGCACCACTGCCAGTGTCAGTCCCAGTGCCCAGAGGATGGTACAGGCCACGTGTGCTGATCTGGCTCCAAATCGCATGTGACTGAAAGGAAAACGGAGCACAAGGAAACGATCCAAAGTGATGAAACAGATCAGGAATGCTGATACTTCTGATGATAGCAGAGACAGGAAGCCTGCAAAGCCACAAACTGAACTCTTTTTCCAATCACTTTCCCTCCAAATGTAACTACCTGCATAAATCTGGTCTGCAATGCCAATGAAAGCTAAATATACCCCCCCATCAAACAGTCAGAGACACACAGGTGAAGAACGAATATTACAAAACCAGTCTTGGTGTTTTCCGACAAAAAATAGACACGATAGGCAAAACCACCAAGTTCCCAAGAATAGCCAGCACAGAAAACACCACAAGAATACAGCGGTAAGTGATAGATTTCAACAAGTCATCACATGACGAGATTTCATCTGATGGGGCTGAACAATGACCTTGAAAATTGTCTGGTAAAACAACAGAACAACACAACTTGAAGTTGTCTGCAACAACATGTCTAAGATCTGTCATGCCCTTCATGACATCTGGGGTGAAATGAGTTATAGGACAACCCTGTAATTCCAAACCCTGATCTTATGAAAAATACTTTGTTCTGGCAGAGCCTTTAGTTCGTTCCATGATAAATCTAGAACTTGTAAGTTTGGCATGAGAGCTGACATTAAGCTCATATTGAAAGAATGTGATTGGACACGGGACATATTGAAAATCTCGAGTGATTCATGCACATACTCGTTTTGGGCCATAAGAAAAATGGCCAGACATAGGATTTATTTGCCACATTCAATCTCCGTAGGTGTACCATTCCTGCAAAGTGGCTGAAGTTGAAAGAATGAAGTTTGTTGTTACTAAGATCCACGCTGTGAAGATTGGGCAGAGAGTTACTCTGGTTAACTTCCTCAGTCCACAGGCCTGTAGGCCCAGATGGATCAGCATGATGTTATGAGTGACGTCACTGAGACGTATTCCACTACCAGACGCTTCAAGGTAGCGTAGCTGAGGGAAGAGCTGATGAGAAAAGTATGGTTGCAGGAGAAGGCCAAACCGTAGCAAACACATGACTCAGGACAAGTCATACCGCACATCAGTTCATCATCATGCAGAGGGCATTGTGGCAGACCGTCACACAGGTGATGCACGTGCACACAACGTGTTGTTTGTGTAACTGTCACGACATCGATAAAACCCTGGGCACATCTTGTCATTCTTACAGTCAGCTTCGTCCTCATGGCTCGGACAGTCGATCACGTCATTACACCTGACATAGACGGGGAGACAATAGCCATGATCGTGACACTGAAAATGAGTGGCTGGACACTTTGTGTTCTCTGGAAGGGGGACAATGGTGAATCCTCCTGGCTGGTCGAAATTGACGACAGCTGGAGGACGAAGTTTAGAAAATATGTTGAATCCGTGTGGACACTTTTCCTCGTCGCCGTTTGTCTGACAGTCCTTGAACCCATCACATCGTTTTGACCTGTCTACACACTGAATAGAACACAGGAAAAGCGTGTTTTGTACACAAACTTTAAAACGTTCAGTCATTTGAAAGAACAACAACAGAACAGAAGCCAGCACGTTCATTCCAGCTGCACTGGTTTCAGAACTCGCATGGATAGCATTGCAGTTTGATAGAGAATATCAAACCTTAGTTTTTGACCAAGCATTTTAGTTTTTGACCAAGCATTTGAAAGCTTCTTATTCTCTAAAACAAAAAGAGATACAGTTAGTGTAAACAGTATAAAAAGATGTTGATTTACATTTAACTACGTTTAGTAAATTGACTTTGATGGTAGAATGGGGCATCCATTCACTTCAGGCATATGCGTTTGTTTAATAAAGCTAATTTTATGTACAAAATTATAAATAATTTAACGCCGTCTTATCTCCATAGAAAATTCATTGTAAAACGATATTCGTAGTAAACGTACTTTTCACCCCACGACCTAGGACTAATCTCTTCATGACCTCCCTTACTTACTCGGGTGCCAGACTTTGGAATGAATTGTCCGATCATCTTAAGAACAGCTGTAGTTTGACATCTTTCAAAAAGGCTTACCACAAGACGTTATGGAAACATCTTTAAAATGCCGGCTTGGTTACTACTTTCGATTTCTAAGTACCTTTTCCCCAGTCCAAGTCAAATGGCCATTTTCCGCTCACTAAAGCATGGATGTAAGTTTTTTTTTTTTTGTTTTGTTTGTTTGTTTTTTTTTTTTTTTTTTTTTTAAACGAAACACCATTACATGTACCTGTATTCTATTTGTGATTTGAATCCTGGTTCTGATGAGTGTGTGTCTATGGTGGTGGCTCTCTCTCTCTCTCTCTCTCTCTCTCTGTTTTTGTGTGGGCGTGTGCGCGCATGCCATGAACATACGCCCAATAGTGTGTGTTTTGTCTGCATGTTTTGAATTATTCTCTCTCTCTCTCTCTCTCTCTCTCTCTAAGTCGATTATCATGGCAAGGTATTTTGGCTCAAACGCATTTCCCCCCCCCCCCCCCCACCCCCCCCCCCCCCCCTTTTTTTTTTTTCTTTGAAACGAAATTTATAACGCTGAGTCTTACAACGGCATAACAATATTTAAATTGTAAACTACACCTGTTATCGTGGTTTGTGTCGCAAGGTTGTTTTTTTTTTTGTTTAAAATTCTTCAAGCCAGTTAAATGCTGGTGACTCATTGTCGTCAAGTCTACAGTGAAGTTCACAGGCTATGTTGCAAGAGTGGTTAACGGAACTTGTGGATTCTCTTGGTGTCCTCTCTTCTTTCCTCGACTCAAGTAGAAATAAATCTCTCTTCGCTTTCCTCTTTGTTTTTTGACTACCACTTCATTTCTGTTGATCTAGCCCCCTCTGCTGCTTTAGGTATGTCCTGTAATTTTCCTGATCTCGGCTTCTTTCTCTGCCACATCCATGGCCTCCTCAACTACCATTTTTTATTTTTTGGCTGGTCTTTAGCTCTGGCCAGATTGATCTCACAGCTTTGTACAACTTTCAGCTCTGCTTGTATTGACTTCACAGCTTTGTCCAGGCTTTAGCTCTGGTTGTGTGATCTCACAGCTTTGTCCAGGCTTTAGCTCTGGTTGTGTGATCTCACAGCTTTGTCCAGCCTTTAGCTCTGGTTGTGTGATCTCACAGCTTTGTCCAGCCTTTAGCTCTGGTTTGTGTGATCTCACAGCTTTGTCCAGGCTTTAGCTCTGGTTGTGTGATCTCACAGCTTTGTCCAGCCTTTAGCTCTGGTTGTGTGATCTCACAGCTTTGCCCAGCTTTCAGCTCTGCCTGGATTGATCTCACAGCTTTGTCCAGCCTTCAGCTCTGCCTGGATTGACCTCACAGCTTTGGCCAGGCTTTAGCTCTGTTTGTGTGACCACACAGCTTTGTCCAGGCTTCAGCTCTGGTTGTATTGACCACACAGCTATGTCCAGCTTTAGCTGTGGTTGTGTGATCTCACAGCTATGTCCAGGCTTTAGCTGTGGTTGTGTGATCTCACAGCTATGTCCAGGCTTTAGCTGTGGTTGTGTGATCTCACAGCTATGTCCAGGCTTTAGCTGTGGTTGTGTGATCTCACAGCTATGTCCAAGCTTTAACTCTGGTTGTGTGATCTCACAGCTTTGTCCAGCCTTCAGCTCTGCCTGGATTGATCTCACAGCTTTGTCCCGCAATCCTCAAGCTTACTTCCGCCTTTCTTTACCCAGTGTATGCTCTTTAAGGGGTAACTTCCGCTTAGCTTGTTGACAGTAAAGCCGAACATTAGTGAGACCAGTTGTGACAAGGAGCCATTTCCTTGTGTATTTGTTTATTTCGGCCGGCATTCATGCCCTTGTGCTGCTACTGATATTGTAAGTCAACAGGAGCAAGAGGAGCTATGGGATCAGTATATCCTGCATAATATTTTACTGAAACGTCACACTGGTCTATTAACAGACTTGTTTAATGCCTTACAGTATGTGTACAACGCCTTTCAATTTTAGAAAAAAAATCTGTGTCTGTGATAGGATTGAGTGTACTAGACTAAGATTGATTTACATGATAGGATGTCTATGCATGCCTTTATGAGAACATTAGCTGTGAAACCATCATTAGAACAAAAACTTAAACTTGGATCCTGTGGATAACTAAAAATGTATGTTGGAAATAAGTAACACAGCAAACAAAAAATCAGAGCAAGATTCATGCTGAATAAATAGTTAATCTACAGATCTACAACCGTTAGGACTATGAAAATGCACGCGGTAATGTGTATGTATATGGGTTGGCATAAATGGTGCGGGAAAAAAGAGCCTGAAAGGCTATGGAAAATGAGACAACTGATTCTACAGATTCCGTGTAAAAAGAAATACTAGACTTTTCTTGGATTTACAGATGAGACAGGATCTGAAGGAACAGACTGCAAGAAGAGGGAAGAGACTGACAGAAGCGTGGGTACAGACCTGACTATTTCCACAGTCTATCATGTCTTCCTTGCACGCAGTATGCTCACAGAAGTCTTCGTCACGTTCGTCTAAACAATCGTGTCTTAAATCACACACCAGACTGTAAGGCACGAACTCCTGAGATCTGTCACAATAAAAGTAGGGCTGTGTCTGTTCATGAGACATACTGCACGTCGCCCTGTACCATGTCTCAGTGTTCTCTCTGGTCTCCTGCACTGACTTTTCACATCACAGGCCAGTAGTTCGTGAGTGAGATGCTGCATGGGACAGATTTCAAGGTGAACACTGGGTG
>JADBJO010014762.1:2500-46342 GCA_016801955.1 Conus betulinus
GAGACGTTTTTTTAACACTTACTCTCCCCAAAGAATACAACCTCTCTACCGCAATACCTTAGCCTACTGGATCTTGTCCCAAAGCAGTGGCCTTAACAACTTGTTCTCAAACTAAATTAGTATCAAAAAAGTTATTTGGGATGTAAACAAAAATATGTTTGTGCAGAAGAAGACCGAACAGAGAATATAAAAACGAGAACTGAGTATATTGTCATACAATTGTAATGCTGTAAATAAAGATGTGTATATTGCTTTCGACATTTCTTTTGTCACCAAAATCTACAGGGATAAGCAATCAGAACACTGAAAGTTAAAGAAAAAAAAATTACGATACCCTAGTAGAACATAGGCAGATAACTCTCTATGCCTCTTGTTTATTTGCACACTATAACTTTACTACTTCGACATTTTTCAAAAAGCTAAATTTTCCCAAGTAAACACATACAGATTGGTATACACACTTACTTCAACGCATTACTAGAATTGAAACAATGTTACAAAGTTTAGTAAACCATGTTCTAACGTCAAGCATCTAGTTTAGATGGTGGTTGACATTTGGGATTCAGCACACTCGAACCACTCTCTCAAAATGCGTGCAAATATTTCTCAGATAGATTTTTTTCATTGCGAGCACTCTGAGAAAGTGAATCAAGTCTGCTGTCCTTCAGTGGAAACAGCGGTTGATGGGTCAACCACCGTCCACATGTAGAGTACACGATCACAGGGGTCTGGAGGAGGGTGGCTGCAGCCATAATTTCAACATCTGTTCCCCAAGACTTGGGCTGTAATGGGGAACCACCCTCGTCCAGGTATTCTGCCAAGTCGCACCCTAGATAGCCTGAGAACGGGGCCGGATTCTCTATCATGAAATGCATGATAGCTGCACGTACTTGTTCATGCTTTTCTTGAGTGCCAGTGACCTCTAAGCTCAATGCCCTATAAAGACAGTTTCCGTCTCATATGATCCTATCAACATGCAAGGGGGGGACCTAGACTTGTATACGGTCTTTCTTGCAAAGTAGTGCAACTCATTTGAAGATTTAGTCTGCGGCATTGTAATATCCGCCATTCCTGGCTGGTAGGTACAAATGCCTCTTTTGCAGGAGGATGGAAAGCGGTGACACAAATGTCTCCCTTATCAGAGGTCTCACACTCTCGTTTCATGGCCTATCTCTCCAGCCAATTCCTTCACAGGGTTTCTTCCATTGCATGTACCCACCTTATCCCTTCCCAATTTCTGTCCCTTCTTTCTGTTCTGTGCCTCCCCCTCCATAATCTCCTCTTTATCCTCTACTGTCTCTTCCGACCACAACTTTTCCCCTCCGACCGATCACTCTCTTCACCCTTTTCCTCTGATTCCTTATCGCTCTCCACTGACCGTCCACGCCCTCTCCTGTGACTGTCTACCCCTCTCCTCTGACACTCCACCTCTCCTCTGACACTCCACCCTTCTCCTCTGACTCTCCACCGCTCTCCTCTGACACTCCACTCTTCTCCTCTGACACTCCACTCTTCTCCTCTGACACTCCACCCCTCTCCTCTGACACTCCATTCCTCTCTCCTCCGACACTCCCACCCTTCTCCTCTGACTGTTCACCGCTCTCCTCTGACACTCGACTCTTCTCCTCTGACACTCGACTCTTCTCCTCTGACACTCCACTCTTCTCCTCTGACACTCCACTCTTCTCCTCTGACACTCCACTCTTCTCCTCTGACTGTCCACCGCTCTCCTCTGACTGTCCACCCCTCTCCTCTGACAGTCCACCCCTCTCCTCTGACACTCCACCCCTCTCCTCTGACACTCCACCCTTCTCCTCCGACCGTGACCGTAGACTTCCATCCCTTTCCTTCCTCTCTCCCGTGTCAATCCTCCAGTCTCCCCACTACCACCTTCGCTATGCTCTCCCTCCTCCATGCTACTCTTGCCGTGCTGTCTCTGATTTCGATTTTTAAACATATCAGGTATTGTTCTTTGGACTTTGACCAAAGCGAAGTATTTGTACATCCTTTCTGTGAAAGTATCCAACGGCGTAAAAGAAAGTCGACATCACTGGATTGAAGACAAAACATTCTCAGTGTGTTCAAAGACTCAAGTGCCTGCAACTTTGTTATGCGTTGTCCAGTCTCCTCATCATGTGGTTCATCGTCATTGTCAGAGTCAACATGAGACATTTCTGGTGGCTGAGAGTCTGAAGAAAAAGCATGCTGACTAGGTGCTGACGGCTGGGCGCATGTATGCACGTCATCATCAACGTGGAAGTAGTCATCTGGAGTGACATTCCATTCCCTGTAAAGTCTTTCCAGAAGTGGGTCTAGCTTTGTGGGGTCAGCCTCACCCTTGGAAGAGTCATCATGGGAACGGCTGTTCTCTTCACGGTTTCTGCTGTCTTCTTGGGAACTGTGGTCACTGTCACGGATCTTTTCTCTGACGAATCCTGCTTTTCGAAAACAATTTGCGATTGTAGGCCTATTTGCAGACACATTCTCCCATGCCTTCTTTAGCATTGTCAAAGCATTAAGGATGTTGATGGTTTTCATTTCAACTCCTGCGTCAAAATGGCCGATCAGGTTCTTCACGTACGAGGTCCTGTAGTGAACTTTTATGTTGAGGATCACTCCTTGGTCAACAGTTGCACCTTGGAAGTTGCGTTTGGTGGCAAAAAATAAAACTTCGGTCGCCACCAGCTTCAAGGGTCTGCATTTGTGCGCCGTGCAACTGTCCATCACGAGCAGCACATGTCTCTTCTGGGAGTGCATCTTTCTGTCAAACTCAATGAGCCATTCTGTGAACAGCTCACTGGTCATCCATGCTCTCGGGCTCGCTGCATAACGAACGGGCAATGACCGCATGCCTGCAAAACATCTCGGATTTTGGTATTTGCCAATGGCAAAGATGGGTGTTTTTTTTTTTTTTTTTTTGTTTTTTGTTTGTTTGTTTGTTTTTTTTTCCCAACCTCTGCGCCACCTCAGAGGCAGTGCACTCACACGCTGCTCATTCCACCCACTGGAGGAGACACTGCACTGCTGCCGAGTCACTTCAGTGGTGTTCAGTGGCGCCTGTTCTGATCTAACATACGCAGGACACCACCTACTAAGCCCCCTACTGACGACAATAATTGCTTAGTCGCGGAGCCGGCGTGAGTGAGCTCTCCCTCCGGAGGGCGCCACCACGTCCGTCCAACGACAGCCCCCATGGACCCGCCGATACCGGTGACCCGGACGGAACCAAACCAAGGCCACAGACGTGGAGAGGACATCGAAATTGAGGTCACCATGAGAGCAGGGCATGAAGGGCCACAGAATTTGAGACTTTTTTTTTTATGCTGATCGATGAGAATGAGGATGATTAAGATGATGCTACGGATTTCCATTTCGGTCTGAGACTACATGACAGGGCTGTACTCTACGCTTCCTTTCATAATATATCCGGCGTCAACCAGGCCCGAGAGATACAGACACCTGCAGTGTTGGTCAGGAAATTTGAGCAACACTCTCAGAAACGCATCCATTAAGTGGATGAAACTCGACTGTGTGGTCCCAGTCTTCCCAACTGAGCCCGCAGCAAACTCAACTCTGGGTAGGAGCCGGTCGGGGCAGAAAAAACCCACATGACTTCTGATGGGATTCGAACCCACGACCTCCAGCCGGGAGTCCCCAAACTTCTTCTGCTATTACTTTCTTTTGTCTCAAAGGGCTGCTTTCAACTTCGTTAATGAGTTCAATCTTTCTCTTTAGCGAAAGCGTCTGCTTTTTCTTGGACGCCATTTTCGATTTCTGGCAGACGTAAGGGAGAAAGTGTACTACGTCATCACTCCAACAATAACCCCTATTACTATTTCCGCACCCTTAGGCTATAAGTGACTCGTTTTCAGCATCTCTTGCTTCACTTACCACGTTTTAGATGTGTCGACTTATCCGGAGGTTTCAGGAAAAGTACGTCGATTTACGCGATGTGTCGAGTTAAGCGACGTCGATTTATATGTCGAAAATTAAGTCACATAAAGAAGGCTTTTCGCCGGGAAAATGAAAAAGCGTCGACTTATCCGAATGTCGATTTATCCGATGTCGACTTATCAAAAATATACTGTAATACGCTGTTGTTGGGACTAGGCTACTATGCTTACGTTCTTGTTCAATAAGCTGCTGTCGACCGATTTGTAACTGCCACATAGGCCTGTAGTCTAGATCTTTTAAGTTGACCTCGTGAGGCTCCCAAAAGCTCTGCATCACACGACTGACTTATCTAAGGTAAGGATAAGTTGTCCTTTTCTGAAACTGAAAGAAGTACGAAGACTAGGATATAAATAAAATGAAACCGTTGATCTGCTGCCTGTCAGTTCTGGAAAATGTTGTTTCATCTTCATCTGCCACTTTCAGTCAGTTTTTCCATTTTCTCAACTTACAGTCAAACCTATCCCCAAATGATAGCCAACACTTAAAAAAAAAAAGAAAATCAGTTAAAAGAGTTGTTGAGCAAAGACAAGTCACATCTTGATCTAGATGCATCAGTCGTCGAATAGATCTTGATATAGATGCATCTTCGAATAGATCTTGATCTAAACGTAGCCTACGTACATAAAAATGTGTACAACATGGGGGTGGGGGTGAAAATAGGTTTGTATGAAGACAATCCTGAAATGATTGACCAGTGTTATTCAGGATCGGATGAAAGAAATTAGAAAGTATTATATCCATCGGATAAAAGAAATTAGAAAGTATTATATTCAGTGCATGAAATAAAGATTGGGCGCGCGGGAGGAGGAGGGTGGGGAGGTGACCTTTTTTTTTTTTTCCCCCCATGGAATGGGGCTTCCGCGCAGAGCAGACTGCTTCTTCGACAGAGAGGACATCGAATTACCGGAATCAATGTCTGCCGGCTCCGCAGACATACTGTTCGTCGAGTTGAGTTGTGTGGCCGACACTGGCCATCTAGTGGCATTCCAATGTTGGCACAGAAGGCTGCCCCTGCCTTTCGAACAGGGGGAGAGAATTGTTAAGATATGTTTCTATACATTAGAGTGGGTTTATTCGGGGGGGGGGGGGGGGGGGGGGGGGGGGGGGGGGCTTTGCAGGGGCATATATCAGTTTTGTCGACATGTGGGAGGAGTAGTCTTGCACGAGTGAGAGTTAAACGACGCAGTTTTGTGGAGATACAGAAAGCAGCTTGCGGGATAGATTTATCATTAGAGGAAATACCTGAAGGTTGAAGTGCTGCTGCATATCACGCTGTTAACGTTTTTTGGCCGTAACTCTGCTACAGTCGCTTGGTTCTGTAACGTTGTTGTTTCAAATCCCCACCCACCCCCCACCCATCCCTCTCTCTCTCTCTCTCTTTTCTCCTCTCTCTCTCTCTCTCTCGTTTTCATCCCTCGCTTTTTTTTGGAGAGAGAGAGAGAGAGAGAGAGAGAACGCATTAAAAGACATGTGTAGTCTCCATTCTGCGCTCATGCGTTTCGTTTGACTGAGCCCTCTCAATCCCTCTTTTTGTGTCCTCCCTGTCTCTCCGTCTTCCCACTACACATTTTTCACGCAACGCTCACTGCCAGTGCCTGAATGTAGCCTATTCATTTTTTCGTAACGACGTGTTCTTTATGCATTTGAGAAATGGGGTGAAAGCGGGAGGTCCGGGGAAGTCGGGGGGGGGGGGGGGGGGGGGGGGGGGGGGGGGGGGGGTAGGAAGAAAAGGCATTTTTTTCAGGGAGTGTAAGGGAGTGTAAGTTTTAAAGTAGTTCGTAAGGAATGTAATCATAACCCCCCACCCCATCCTATTCATCAGAACTTTAAACTAGAATTGTAACGGTAACAATCACAACTGCTAAAGATAAATATTAAGTGAACAGCCTAATAAACATTTGGAAACAGATTCAAGAGTAGCAAAATTGTTTAATATACTAGATAGTGATAAAGGAGTCGATCCATCAACAAAACCCTCAATACCTGATTTATCAAAAGCTCTTTTGTTTTGGGACAATGAATCAGTAAATGATTGACACTTATAGAATCTCCACACACATTTAATATCTTTGCATATTTTGTTTTAAAAACGAGTTTAAACGAAGCCTATGGATCAGACTTTCAATCTCCCTGGATGAGAAAAAATCTTTTGTATGATGTTATCCCATTGCTTTTGTCATTACATTTGATGCAATTGTTATAATAATATATGTCCGAGTTCCTCAGTGTTTTTGTTGCATTATCACGAGATGTTTTATTTATGATAGAGAAACATTCTGCCAGATCTAAGCGAACTTTTATTGTTATTGTGCCGCTAAGGTTTTGAGCTGCCTTTTTTGCAACTTTGTCTACTTGTTCATTTGCTGATATACCAAAATGAGAAGGCACCCAACAAAAAGTATATTAATGCCTTTTTGGGAAAGAAGGTGTACTATATGATTGATTTCAGTTATCATGTCTAATCGTACACATGAATTAGAAGACTTAATACCATTCAATGCTGCTTTTGAATCAGCACATATTACGATTTGGCTGTTATTTATGGGGAAATTCAAAATGAAATCCAATGATTTGAGTATAGCAAGTAATTCTGCGCTATATATAGACAGACTTTTACCAAGATAAAATAACTTTTCTATTTTTAAGCTAGGGATTATGAAAGCTGCTCCCGTGCTATTATCATCTAATACTGAGCCATCTGTGAATATTTTTAAGTGATGGTTGTACTATTTTCTAAGTGAGAGTAGACAAAATTTCTCAAAATGTTGGGAGAATCCTTTTTTAGTTAAATCATTGTATCAATGTCAAAGGAAGCTTTTGATTGTACCCATTTTGGAATGGGTGAAAACGTTGGTTTTCCGGCGATATCATTTTTTTATCTATTTTTGTATCTTTTAGAAGATCTGAGGAAAATGAATAAATAGATTTTTTGGATTGTATATGTTGTGCACGTTTTCCAAAATCCTTTTCCGAATCTAAACATACCTCTTCTGAGCAAAAATTTTTTTGTGAGAAACTTTTGATGAATTTTAAAGTAGAAGCTTTTCTAATTTCAGATAGAGGTAGAACTCCCACTTCGTTGTATGTCCCTAAGTTTGACGTGTGTGTGGAACCCCAAGGGCGATTTTGAAGGCTTTGCAATCAGTGCTCTGAAGTTTATTTAAAAGATATTTAGGTGCATTAAAAAATACTTCCTGAGCATATGTAAGTCTTGAGCGTACCAGGGCTGCTGCTAAAACAGTTAAACTTTTAGTGTCTTGCCCCCAAGATTGTTTACTGACAATTTTAAGGAAATTCAAACTTTTTCTTGCTTTATTTAAAATATGGTCAATATGAGTATTCCATGTTAGTTTACTACTAAGGATTACACCCAAGAATTTAACGCTTTTAACGTAGTTTAAAAGAGTGCCGTCTAAGGTGAAAACTGGAAGTTTATTTGGATCATTTCCAGAATTAAAAAGCATCAAATTCGTTTTTTTCTGGTGAAAGAGATAGTCCATTTTCATGTAAAAATGTACTGATTTTATTTAGCTCGTGTTGGTATTTAATTTTAATATAGTTCAGTGATCTTAACGGAGTATTTCTTTTCATCGTTACTTTACTCCATAGACATATATCGTCAGCAAACTGAGCTAACTCTGTACCTTTTAAAGACCTTTGGGTAGATCAGAAATCAAAATATTAAACAAAATTGGAGAAATTACCGATCCTTGGGGTAAGCCCATTTGTAAATGTCTTGGGTTAGAATAGGTATTTCCTACTCTTGTTTGAATATGTCTGCGATGCAGAAAACATTGAATATATTTGTACATGTTTCCATTAATACCAATATTCTTTGTGTGCGTGTGTGTGTGTGTGTGTGTGTGTGCGTGTATGTGTGTGTGTGTGTGTGTGCGCGCGCGCGCGCGTGAGCGTGTCTGTGTCTGTGTGTGCGTGTGTATATGTGTGCGTGCATGTGTGTGTGTGTGTAGCCTATATGAGGGCAGAGGTTGGGGATGCACAGGGGCGGTAACTGTTGGTTGATTTTTTTTTTTTTTTTTCTCCACAGCCCGGGAAAGCGCACCTGGAGCAGCATTATGCTGAACTGTCAGGAAAGCCGTTCTTTCCCGCCCTGGTGTCCTACATGAATTCTGGACCTGTGTTTGCCATGGTAAAACCCCTTCATTGCTGTCCTTACATTCTCCACCAATCTGGGTTTTTTGTTGTTTTTTTAAAATAGTGAATGTAGGATGCAGGACTGATAATCAGACACATGTTCTCATGCATGCATGCATGTGCGCCCGTTTGCACACTCACACGCATACCCACACCATACTCATACACACCTATTATACACACTGCTCATGCAAGTTTACACACTAACACACACTGGCGTGTGCGCGCACACACACACAAACGCATGCACGCGCACGCCCGTGTGCGCACACACACACATGCGAGCATGCACACACACACACACACACATGGACACACACACACACACACACACACTGCAAGTTCAAATTTAGATCAACCAACCACATTTTGAACTTCAACATATGAGAGCTTCATATGGTCACTTCCCATTGAGCGAACCTCAATAATTTTCAGAGCATGTTGACTTATGTATTTTCTCACTGCAAACCTGGGATGAGTGAGTTTTGAGTACTGAACAATTCAGAATTGTAAACTTGAATGTCATGCACATAAGAACAAAGAGAAAAGAATTGTCTAAAATTTTGAGATTATATGCACTGCATTATCTGAAAATGAAAGTGCTTGTTGACTGCTGATCTTCTTTTTCACAAATGAGAAGTTTCTTTGAGGAAATTCTGAAGACTTGTAACAGAGAAAAAGGTAAAAAAAAAAACAAACAAAAAAAACCAAACAAACAAACAAACAACCCCAAATTGTCTATGTTTTGGTAGTAGACTATCTTCGGGACTGGTGACATCAAATGAAAGACAAATGAGTATGTATAGATAAATATGTATAAAGACTTATACGTAAACGGACAAATATATATATATATATATGTGTGTGTGTGTGTGTGTGTGTGTGTGTGTGTGTGTGTGTGTGTGTGTTCGTTGTGTTTTTTTTTTATGTCTTTTCACCATAAGTGATATTAGACCAAAGTGTGCGTGAGTGAGTGTATTCTGTCTGTGAGTGTTTGAGAGTGTAAATGTGTGTGTGTTCGTGTGTGTGTGTGTGTGTATGGGGGGAGGAAAAAAAAAGAAAAGGCAGGCAAGCAAAAAACAGAGAAAAGGAAAGTGAGAGAGTGATAGGGGAGGAATCTCATGTTTGGAAGGTCTGTATGAGGAAGGTAGGTATGAGGAAAAAAAAAAACACACAAAAAAACACAGAAGGGGGGAGGGGGGGGGATGTTGGGTGATGTGAGTGTGTGTGTGTGTGTATGTGGGGGGGGGGGGGGGGGGGGTCAAGAAACTCCTATTGAATAGGTCCATGCGGAATGTCCACATGTGCATGTGTCTATGTACACCTGGATGGCGGAGATGGTGCTTTTGATGTATGTGCTATACTCTAGATGTTCTATCATAAATATGCTATGCATGTAGATGGGGTGTGAATATAAAAATGGTTGGATGGGGAAATTGGGGAGTGTGTGTGTAGAGACAGGGGGATGGAGAGGAGAGGTTGGGGGGAAGGATAGAGAGGGGCAAGAGCTGGAATGACTGAAACTAAGATATTAGTCGTGGGAATTGTACTATCTTGGTTCATGAACAAGATGAAGTTGGTGCAGCCTACAACAGACCCAGCTTAGTGAGCAGTTCAATTGTCCTTAAGAGTCTGGTTGTTTATATATAGATGTTAATCTCACCATCCTCCTGTGGTTGTGACAGGTGTGGGAGGGCAAAGAGGCGGTGAAGTTGGGGAGGATGATGCTGGGGGTGAAACAGACCCTCGGCCTCCCTCCCAGGAACTGTGCGTGGAGACTTTGGTATTGACAAGGGACGGTAAGTCATTGGGTGGAACAGCTTCTTAGTGAGGGGATGCAGATCCTGCGCGCTATTGTTTTGCAGTGATGTCATAGTGTTGAATTTTATGTTTTCTTCCTTTCTCCTACTGTTTTTTTTTTTTCTGTTCTTTTTCTTCCAAAACTTAAACTTGACTTTTGATTTTTTTTTCAAAATTTATGTGTGATCAGTTTGTTGTTGTTGTTAACAGCGGTTTTGTTGTTGTTGTTTTGCTCCCAGAGAAATCGAAGGGTATTAAGTTGTAGCTAGTGACCTTTTAAAATAGCTTTGTAATGTTCAGTGATGATTTACTTGACTGTATTCTTATTATCTTGCGGGCAGATAGACAAGAGACAGGACCTAAAATTATACCCTGCTCTGCAGAGTTTTGTCTTTGCGCAAGGTACTGTATGATAAGTCACACTGACAGAACAGCACACCAGGGTGGGGAGGCAAAATTGATGGCATGTTTACATCCAGCTCCTCCCCACCCCCCCCCCCCCTGCCACCTCCACTCTCCCTTTCCCTGTACTTAATGTATGAAAGCTTTAATTCATCCCTCTCCCATGCCCCCACCCTCCTCTTTAGCCTCCTTTCCCCCATTGTACCCCCCCCCCCCCCATCCCACACTCCACTCCTCCTTTCATCTTCTGATCTTTGGAACACAGAATGACATGTTCAGACAAGCAATGAAAATGATGAATTTTTAGGCTGTGCACTGGAGGTTCAGACTCATCTCCTTTTGAAGGTGAACATGATAAACGAACTGAAGGATAAGGGCATCACCCATGGTGAGAAGTGAGACCGTCAGTTTCTGTTCCTTAGGGATCAAACTTAACTCGTAAATTGGAAATACAACTTCTGTGATGAATATTCTTCTTACGATCATAGGCGCAACTGTGTTGACAAATTAAAGTAGAACAGCTAACTTCCAGTTTCAGTATGATTTATTTCACAGATGGAGTTTTATTGCACAATTACACTTATGACTAAATCACCATTTGAAAATGTCATATGAATGTCATCATGTGTGTGTGTGTGTGGTTGTGGCAGGCGTGAGATGCTACCATCTTGGTGATAATTGTTATGCTGCCTTGCTGTTTCAGTTAGAAGCATGACATGCATACTTTGTTTTATTTTGTTTACAGTGAATGAGATTGAAGACATGCAACTTGTTCTTGAATTTAAAGAAAAATGTAGAAAAGATAGGAGTAAGGATGAGGCAAGAAGTTACATGGACTTATCATCTGGTATACAGTACAATATTTTAACATGCTGTTTTACATGTTACATTCAGGTCGGTGATGTACACCCACACCCACACCCACACACACACTCTCACACACACACACGCACACCCACACACACACACACACACACACACACACAGAGGCACACACACACGCACATGCATGTACACATACACACAAACTGGGTAAAGAGGAAACACAAGAGAGAGAAATCACGCATGAAGGTGTGTAAGTGGTAAACTAGAAGCAGCTGAGCGAAAACAAAAATAAAAGCAAAATCCTAACTGAACTTTACATATTTTCATACTGAGAATGACTTGTTCCCAACAGCCACAGTCAAACAGGATGCAAATCTCACCGTTCACACAACTGAAAGGATATCACAGTCTGCCGTTAAATTGGCAGAGTGAAATGATGGAAATCACCACAGGGTATGTGTGTTGTATAACTGAATTAGGCATCTACACCATCAACAATGCTTATGTCACAGTTGGAAGGGGGGGAGGGGGTATAGAAATATTGTTGAGACCGATGACAAAATTGGGTTATACAAATACAAGAGTATCATCTGACAGATCCATGCACATTGAATGCCAAATGGTTTATGAAAAACTGTCTGGACTGACCTTGTGTCTCTGTTCCAGCAATGTGTGCCATGGCAGCGACTCGGTGCAAAGTGCGGGAAAGGGAAATCAAGATGTGGTTCAGGGAAGAGGAACTGATGGGCTACAAAGCTGTCCAAGCACCTTGGGTCTATGAGTAAAATGTGAACAGTTTTAGTTCTTCTTTGATGGATTATTAAGTCTATCCAAAATGGCACACAACTCAGCAATGTTCTATGACTGAAGTGCAAAAAATAAATTGCTTTTTTGTATTGCTGATTGGTAGATTTTCATTGTCCCACTCGGTGTAGTAAACCTCTCCTGGAGGAGAAAATATCACATGGTTACCTTGCTATATGATTGCGTTTGTTTCTTTCTCTCTCTTTAAAAAAAAAAAAAAATTTAGGCCGATAGAGCCATCATTGGGTCAGAAGAATTGGCAGTGGGGAAAGGGACTTAACTCTGCACTGATGCCACATGAATGACAACACTGGGCAGCAATAATGCTAGGTTTTATGTTGAAACGTCCAAGGTTTTCAAAATGAGGAGCTTTTAAATGTGAGCTCTGCACTCAAAGAGAGCCTGAATGCATAACAACTAGTTGGACACCGTGTAGTAGTAGTGTGTCAAGCCGCCCAAGATATGTAACTTTAAAACTGACACGAGTATTGAGAGTAGGAAGTAGACCATCGTTTGTTTGCATTACCTGTTTCTGAATAGAGATAGTGAATGGTTACTTCCCCTCTGCTTGAGAAAATGGGACATGTTTTTGATTCAGTTGTAAATTTGATTACACAGGTCATATTTATGAGTTGAAAATCCACGGAGAAATGAATGGTTTTTTTTGAACTTGTAAGCAAAAGCTGAAAGGCTTCCCATTTGCACAGCATCAGTTGAATATAGGAATATGATAAATGAGTTTTTGTGGAACATGTGTTGTCTGACAATGATAGACTGCTCTACCCACAGGCCCACACATGTATCACAGTGATATAGGAAAAGGAACATAATAGAGTGTCTGTATATCCAACACAGGTATTGTGTGATTGTTGAAAACTCCTTTTTTCAGGACTTTTGTCTGACTGTTGTCTTAATCATTAATTCAGTGACCTGATGATAAGGACAGTTGGTTTTTTCCTACTTCTTGCAAACGATGCTGCATTGATTAAAACTAATAAAAGGTCAGGGATAAAAACAATATGCTCACATGCATGTATGCTGTATGTTCACATGCGTATGTGTCATTTGTGTTCAGTCTTCTCTTATGGACCATGGTAGAGGCAGAATTAGTTGAACAATATTGGTTTGTCCTACAGTAATGGGCGAAAACTACTCAAGAACTCATTGTCTTTGTATCAGTCTGTGTTTTTTGTTAATGAAGGCAGGGTTGTTTTTTTTTTCTTTTGTAATGGGATTTAACTATGGACAATGGAAGTGCCACTCAAGGTTCCTTTATGTACATCAGAGATGGTCTGTAGACTCTACCTTGGTGGTGTACAATCTCATTTGAAATACTAGGACCCAGATCACAACTTGTATATCAAATGGGGGAGAATCATAGGACTGTATAGCTGGTTGTTGTATCCACCATGTCACTGGTCCAACGTGGTGGTCAATAGCAACAGTGAGTCAATATTTCTACTGACAACATCTTGACAAGCACAGCTGTTAAGTTTTACTCTCTCTCTCCATCCCCTCTCTTTAGTTCTCACTCTTCTCTCAGTGTCTGTCCGTCCACACCCCTTACCCCTATGTGTGAGTGTGTGTATATGTGTGTGTGTGTGTGTGTGTATGCATGCGTGTGTGTGTGTGTGTGTGTGTGTGTGTGTGAATAACTCAAACTCATTGACACTCCTTTCGTTAATCTTAACAAAAGTATACAAACCTGAAGACTATTTCATATGACTGAAAAGCTGTACCCAAGCTTCTTGTTTTTAACAGAGCAAAGTTAACAGTGAGATAAGTCGATCACTTTTTTTTTTATATAAAGGAGACATCAAAATGAGAATTTCACCTTTTTCTAAGAACAAAGTAGAAGGGATTAAATTTATTTTTTAAACTGTCCGTACCCTTCAGTGAGTTCTGTTCACCTACTCAAGAGTAACTTACGCGCTTATGATTGTGTGATGTAACTTTTCTTTTTCAAAAGGACAATGAGCGTGTGTAAATGCAGTTCACTGGAATTCAGGGTTTCATATTCCTCAGTGTAATGTGTACAGTGCCCGTTGTCATTCTGTCACTTATGAAGACCTGACATTAAAACATTTTTCCAGTTCACCAAGCGAGTGTGTATTTATGCACTTGTGTACAAGTGTGTGTGTGTGTGTGTGTGTGTGTGTATTTGTATGTGTGTATAAATCACTTGCACGTGTCTGTGTAAACTCACGTAAGGTGAGCAGAGCAGAACCAGAAAATGTCATCTTCATCATGCTACCATTACTCTATGCTGCATAATTTCGAAGAATACATCTCTCACATCTTGCCCATTATAAGAATGTTTTCACGGTAAAGTGAAAGGGTGGCATTTGCATACTTTAACAGAGCAAGGTTAACAGGCAGTAATGTTTCCCTTCCAGAGTTACAGTCACCAGGAATAGCTTGGGAATCGCGCCAATGCAAACTCAGACTCCACTGTAAAATCAGTTTTTGAATTACATGTACCAGGCAATTTTTCTTGTAGAATGCTACAAGCAAGTGACAGGGGAGAGCATCCCCTGCTTTATGCGCAGTACTCCAGTAATGGTAAGGATCTGGAACTGCCAAATAATTGTATCAAACACCAGTCACCAGTGGTACAGCAAGAAGTGTAATTTTTCCCTGCTTGTTTTTCTTTTTTTTCATTCGGTCTCATGTATATCTGTCAGTCCATATATTGTTTGCTTTTTTTTTTTCTATCCCATTCTGCCTCATATATATCTGTCCATATATTGTTATTTTTTTCTATCTCATTGGGTCTCATATCTCTGTCTATCTGTATATATTTGTCACAGTGGCCACAGTCACAGTTGGCTATTCTGTCACTTCACAGTTGGGAGATCTGTGGAACTTCGTCTAAATCTAAATACAGAAGAAAACTTGAGTTTCTTGCCCCTCCCCCTCCCCACCTTTTGCCCCCCCCTTGCTTCTCCTCCTCTCGTCTTAGTATCATGCCAAGATTGGTCATGCTAGCCTTTGTGATTGCTGGAAAAAATACAATTTTAGAGTTTCAAACACACACACATACACACACACACACACACATGCATGCACACTGACATACAGACGCCCAAAACAGCGTGATTACATAGTTTCACTTGATTACTCATGTGAATAAATTAAAAACAACAACAACAACAGCAGCAGTTACAAGTGAGTTTGAAACAGCATTCTCTTTCTACCACTTTTAACTTTTGGTCCAGGTACAGAGCAGCTGTAACAGCCCGACCCTTAGCAACCCTTTGAGTGATTCCTCATAGTATAATTCTAACGTTTAAAAACCAGTAGCCTCCATGTGTGGACTCAGTAGAAAACATGGAACAAACAACCATGAGTTCTAATTCACTTGAAGAATGTTGAACTTTGATGATCAGTCAGTCTCTAGAGCCTGACACAGACCAGGAGTCATATTCATGAAGGTCAAATCCGACTTCTGCTGGTTAACTCTTTGACCGGTGGTAACTGCCACAACCTCAACATTTATGGCCATCAGTTACAGCTAACTGGTGGTCTTGATTGGGGGTTATTTTGACATAGAGCTCCCTCACCATTCAACCTCCAAACCAGAGGGTCAAATATGGCCACATTCATTTTCATGCAAAACCATGACAATGTGCATTGCAAATGATGTGAGACTTTCATGATAGAAACAATCCTCTCGACGCATTTGACGATATGGAATTGTTCACCAAGTTTGGTCGTCAGTACATTTTGAGTCTCACAGACGCGATGCACAATGAAATTGAACAGGGAGCACTGTTGCTAGTTCAGTCAGTGTGCTTAGCTCTTCATTTTTATGCCACTGGCACTTTTCAAGATACATTCGGAGAACTGCTTCATGTCACCCAGCCAATTGCATCCCGGACATTGCATTCTGTGACAAGAGCATTGTTTTCTCTTGTGCCAGTTTGGATTCAGTGGCCAAGTCAGGCAGCGGCGGACAAAGAAAAATTTTTTGAAATTGTCAACTTCCCCCCAAGTGTCCGCCTGTGTTGATGGCACGCACATTCCAGTTGCACACCCTTCTCAGAACGAGCAAAAATATGTCAATTGCAAGAATGTCCACTCCATCAAAGTGCAGGTGAAGCTATGTTTCATGTATTTGTGTATATCCAGATGTCTGTGGGCCTACGTGCTTGAGTCAGAGAGAGAGAGAGTGTGTGCGTACAATTCTTGCACAGTCAGGGAATGCAGTATGAATGTTTTTCTAGCACATGCATAATCCTGATAATACTTGTATAAATTTAAAAAAGAGCTGGTAATTGTAATGATTTTAACTTGACTGGCAGTGTGTTGCAACTCTAGTAAGATTTTGAATATGTAATGTATACATACAAAGTTGAATGCACAGTGTTATTATGAAAGGAGTTATGTAAGTAAAGCCTGCTACAGCTGAGTTGATGGAGCATTTGGCGTGGTTGAAAGGTCAGAGGCTCAAAGCCAATTATGTGTTCAGGCTCTTTCTGCATGTTGTCTCAAAATCACATTAAACTGTGGAAGGATGTGAAGCCCAACATTTCACTTTTCTTACTTGGTTTAAAAGGTTGTTGGTCCACTAGTGTCATATGCCCGTCGGGAAAGGCACTTTACTCTGATTTCTTTACTCCATCCAGATTCTTAAATTGGTACCAGCATAGCTAGGGCTGTACTCCTAATGCTACAGACACTATGTACGTAAGCACCAACCTCATTAGCCTTTATGATTTTTTTTTTTTTTTTTAACTCAATGTAAAGATTATTGTACATACATTAATTTGAAAGTACATACACGTGCGTGGGCGTGCGAGCAAAGTGCATACACGCGCATGCGCGGCCGCACACACACACACACACACACGCGCGCGCGCGCGCTTGCGTGCACAAACGCGCTGCTGCCAACACATTGGAGGGCTGAAACACACACTTAGGCTATGTGCATAGTGGACCCGGCCCCAGCCGTGCGTCGTCCGTCCGGGAGGAAAAAGAAAACAACAAAAAAAAACACCCTTGCTCCGGTTCATCTCTTTCCCAACTTACTGACGACGGACAAAGTCGTGCATAGTGCACCCGGCCCGAAACGTGTGATTTGAGCCGTGATTTTTGCCGGTTGTGCAATCGGGTGAGACATGGCCGTGCTTTGCACATCCGGGTTCGGGTCAACTATGCACGTACACCGACATGTACACACACGGACGTGTACTCAGGTGTAATCAATGATATTTTGCTGCGGGAGAAGAAGCAGCTTTGGTCGTGGAACTGATGCGCGCCAGGCGTATATCGGGTCGTAGAGACTACATTTGCTCGTGTGGCAAGATTTTGTTCTCATGCCCACTTCCACCTCTCTCCACTGTTACTTGCTATGTGCCATGTGAATCAACACATTACCCGTCAGGCGTGTAGCTCGCAGAATAAGTGAGGATAACCCATCAAATTATGTGGGAATAATGTCCCCTACCATAGCCAATTGGCGTCTTTAGAAACGGTGGAAAAAGGTTCGAGAAGAACAAAAGCAATATCAGCTGGATTTTTTTTTCTCTCTCTCCGTTTTGAACTGAGTAAGTTACGGGATAACTCTGCTTGATGTAGTATCTGATTATTAGACAAGAAAGGAATGTGTTACAATTTCCCGAGATTTCTGATCGATTCGTATCGCTCTGGCCCTAGTGGGAGAAGTCGGGGGCCGCTGACGACTCGCTGCTTTCAGTTTGAGCCAGTCATTGTTCAGAAATATGCATCACTGTATGAATTGTTCAGTGCCAGATGTAATGTCAGCATCGATGAAGGTACAAAGATTGAAGAAATAAATCTGAAAGTCGTGCCGGTTGGGAGGGAAAAAAAATCAACATGTCAACTGTGACAAAATTAACTCCCTTTCTTGCGCAGTCTGCTCACAGAGGCCGTGAGGCAATACATGTCTTCTGCCCAATGAGATTAACTTTGTGTGGATTTGTTGCTCGTGCCCTATCCCATTCCTCCACAATCGCATTTCATTAATGTTTGCGGCAATTTCAGTTATTTAAATCTCTCTGTACAATGTGCATAATTCGTATCCCCACACCTCCAGTTCCCATCAACTTTTAACCAATCCTGTTTTTTCATGCTGTAGATTTAAAAAAAAAAAAAAGAAAGAAAAAAAGCAACATGTATGCTATGTGGCATGCACAGAACCAACAGAACCGCAGTCTGGTTGTAGAGAGGAAACAAGATTGAAGTCGCATAAGAGCAGAGCATAAAATGCCACAGAATGAGGCTTTTTTATGATTATTAATGAGGATGAGATGCTGAAGACAAGGCAGTGAAGCTCTGTTTCGGTTGGAGACTTCATGACAGGGATATATTCTATGTTTCCTTTCGTATGTCCCAGCATCAACTAAGCTTGAGAGATACAAGCATCTGCAGGAAACCTGTGTGACACTTTCAGGGAAGCATCCATTAAGTGAATGAACACCCGTTTGGATGGTTTCAGTCTTCCCATCTGGATCCGTAGCACACTCAACTCTGGGTAGATACAGGCCAGCGCTGAAAAATCCTGCTCAAAAATATCTCTGAAGGTGTTCCAGCCCATGGTCTCACAGTCCTCGTGCCTGTAAAGCTACAGGCCATTCACACTCGATGTGTGTTCCTAATCCCTGATCGGATGAAAATGAATAGATGAAATGATTGACAGGAAACAATTGAAGATCAAACAAAAGCAGAACCACCACTGAACTTGCCTTTAATCTTTTTTAATCATGTTAAGAGTTGAATAACAATTCATGGCCAGCAAATAATTATGAGCACATTTTCTTAAATAAAAGGCTGAGAAAAAAATATTTCAGTTAGTTCAACTAAAATGAAATTTTCTTTTAATCATATATATATATAGAGAGAGAGAGAGAGAGGAGTAATACAGCTAGACAAACATGTCATGAAAGAAAGTTTTCCATTCCTGCTGTCAAGTGATGTCCATGTAGTTATCATAAATTATCCAATGGATTTGAAACAAATGGTGATGGCCACATTGTGTCATTCTCTGTTTCAAGGGACGGAGACATCCACTTGATATTTAAACCCAGAAAACTTTACAGTGAGAACAATGTATATGTATATGCACTGTACATGCAATTAATTTACAAAAAAAGAAAAAAAAAATCCCTAAGTCATTGCTGGTTTAATTATGTTGCTTGTAATCTTTAATGTTGCTGATATGTTTCAGCAGCAGGATGACAAGTAAGGAACAGGAACTGCACATTGCAGTTCGAGGAGGAGACACTGGTGCTGTTGAGAAACTGTTGTCAGGGGGAACAAACATCAACTGTCTGTATTATGGGTGGACGCCCCTGCAGATGGCCATTGATATTGGTAATCATTTTTTGTACATAGTCAACCCCCTCCAATTCTGTCGAGCACAAGCATACTATTTGCAATTTTTAACATGTAATGTGCACAGTTGCTCCATACCTTTGATCTAAACAATGTATTTTGATGGTTTGTATGTTGTATTTTGACAATTATTTGCACGTTGTATACATAGCTATCCTTTTTCTTACCTGAGAATTATTGTTAATTATCTGTGTCAGGTACACAGCTACATCTCTCCACACCTGCAAACTACACAGTGTTTACCAGTTATTCGCTATATCATGTACACAGCTTTCCTTTCCCCTTCCATACCTGTACATTGTAAAGTGTGTTTTGGTGATTATATGTATCACACATACTCAGGCAATACCTTCATGCATCAAAGACTGGAAATGATTTACTTAAATTACACAGCTTCTCTGATACCAGTAAAGTGATCATTTGCTCAGTTACTGTGTTTGATACCAGTAAACAGGTCATTTGCAGAGCTACACTGTTTGATATCCATAAGATATGTGGTGTATGATAGTGTCATGTGCATATCCTGTCTCATCCTGTCAGTTATGGCGAGTGCATTGGTAAAAATCTATGTTAGATGCTGAGACAGCGTGCTCCATACCTGTGAATTATCTGATTATTGTTTGTGTCATGGACACAGATACTGTCTCTATATCTTGTAAATATACTGTGCATATTGATAATCATTTATGTCATGCTCATCACCACCCTTCCTGTTGCCTTTGAAATGTGCAGTCTGCTGTGGTAATTATCTGTAGTAATACACATAGCTACCTTCCCTTTGCACCTGTAAAATCATTCAAGGGTATATACAACCCTTTTTAACCCTTTGGGCTGATCTGCTTGAATGGATGGAATAATTTCTTTAAACTCTTAATAGCTCAGAATCTAATGCCAATAGGCAAACTGAAAAGAACTAAGCAAAACAAAACAGAACAAACAAATGAACAAAACAGATCATTTGTGATTGCCAAGTGACTGTATAGCGAGATACCACAGTTTCATATAATATGATATGCTTCCGACTTTTGGTGTTTTGATAAACAAAAAGATTGTTTCATTATTCGGTGAACAGTCAGGTCTAAATATATGGCAAAACATTTTAACAAAATGTGAAAATAACTGAGTATTGTTAAAACAAAATTAATTGTTTATCAACAAATCAAAATTCCATGTCATATTTTGTACCTTTGGACTTACGATGCTCTGACAAACTCAAACATTACTCAACTTTTGACATAACTCCATGTTTGAATGTAAACCGTAAATACTGTTTGGGGCCAAAGACTTTAACATGTTGTAAACAAAGCTATCATTTTTTACTGTATAAATATGAAAACGGTTACCTGCACAGTTTTTAAAGTTATAGGACCTGTTTTGGTACATTATGTCTGTTGCCCAAACACTGATTGGGTGCAGGTGGCGCTGTTCACAGTGCCAGAATAATGCCCAGGCACTAGGTTGAATGAGTGAACCACTGTGTTTGAATAAAGAAACCCTTCTTTAGAACAAAAATGCAAACAATCAACAACAACAGCAATAACAACAACAACAACAAAGGAAAAAGAAAAATAAAGAAACCATGAACACCATCAAATATATATACATATAAATATTTGCAAGCCTGCCCACTGATACAATTTGTCAGTGGCAAACAGTATTTTCTTTTAAGATTGTATTTTATGGTCCCATGTGGACAACACCATTTTGGGACAAACAGATTTCATTGTTTGGCCTGATGTTCTCAGCACTACACATGGACAGAAATATAAGTGGACAAAATACAAAACCGTGAAGAAAATCCATAAAGATAGAGATTGCAACCAAAATGAATCAGCTTCTGTTGTTATTACTTAACAGGAAAAGACTGGAAGTTAGTTTAATACAAGTTACTGAAAAAAAATTTCAGTGTGTGGTGCATGCCTCCATATGTGTGTGTGTGTGTGTGTGGTGCATGCCTCCATATGTGTGTGTGCATGCGTATGTGTGGTGCATGCCTCCATGTGTGTGTGTGTGTGTGTGTGTGTGTATGTGTGGTGCATGCCTCCGTGTGTGTGTGTGTGTGTGTGTGTGTGTGTGTGTGTGTGTGTGTGTGTGTTGTGCATGCCTCCATGTGTGTGTGTGTTTGTGTGTGTGCGTGTGTGTGTGTGTGCGTGTGTGTGTGTGTGTGTGTGTGTGTGTGTGTCCATATCTGTGTGTGTGTGTATATGTGTGTGGTGCATGCCTCCATATGTGCTTGTGTGTGGTGCATGCCTCCATATGTGCGCGTGTGTGTGTGTGTGTGTGTGTGTGTGTGTGTGTGTGTGTGTGTGTGCGCGCGCATGCGTTGTGTGTTTGTGTGCACGCGCATGCGTGTTGTCTTTGTTTCATTTTGTTTTGTGTCATTTGTTTGGTTAATGCGCAGAGTCTGCATGTCACTGTTTTGCCCAGGTCGTCAAGACATGGCAAAGTTGCTGATTGATTCTGGCTGTGATGTTGAATTCCATGATGCAAACAACAAGGCACCTTTTGAGGAGGCGGTCATGAAAAAACAGTCCAAGGTAAGATGACCAACTAAAAAAAACAACAATACACACTCATTCACAACACACACAAACACAAGCATGCATGCACGGAGGCATGCATACACATGTGCAGATGCCAGAATAAGTTGAACGATAAACAAAACAAGAGAAGTGACAAAAAGTAACAAACTGAAAATAGCAGAATTACCATCGCTACCACCGTCACATCAGTCCGCAGCAACAACACAAATGACAAAAGGGTCTGAATAGGGACGCTCATCCTGCACACTGAACTTATTCCCTGCACAAATTATGTGGCTCATTATTCCAACACTGATAGTTTTTCCAAGTATTCTGTGATAATACTAGCAGCAAACAGTCAGTTAGACAGCACAAGTTAGGATTACGATAGAGATGATCATTTATTATGTAAATGCGATGATGGTTTTCAAAAGAATTCTCCATCCTTGCTTTTAAAGTTCTACCTAAACCAGATGGGAACCTGTCTTTTGTTTGTTGTTTTTTGTTGGGTTTTTTTTTGTTTGTTTCTTTTTTGGTTTTGTGTTTTTTTGTTTGAAGAATGATTCTGATCTTTCGAGCCTTACATCATGTAACACTTTCAGTTTGCAGTTCATTCTACATGGTGACGACAGCTTTTGCCTGATAAGCACCCCATGATTGGATTCATCATTAAAAAGAATTGTGCAAAAGAAAGAGATCAACAGTATTTTTGCATTCATTTGTGTTAAAAACAATATCCTTATGAATTTCCCGATGTATGATTGTTTTCAGGTTGTGGAATCTCTGCTGAAGAAGGGGCGTGAGTGGAGACATCATCTTATGTAATGAACACACACCGCTTACCTACGCTGTGGAAACAGAATCTGTAGATCTGGTGCGAGCACTTATACACGGTAACTTCTTTTTAGCCTTATTTCTAGTGTAAGCTTTGGAAAAAGGCGTATGCCTCTTTAGCTTCATCATTCTAATGAAAAAAAATGTATAAGTTGTGTCTGGGATGTGCTTGTGAGAAATTTTTGAGTTTGTGGTGTGTTTTTAGCATATCTGCATGTCATGGGAAGAAAATGCCTACTTTCAGTACCCTCCCCCCACCATCTCTCAGCCTCTTTCCTTTCCCCTGTCCTTGACTCCCCATTGTTATTGATTATTTACTCAGTTTCATTGTTGAAGCATTTATCATGTAATGAAAATATGAGTAAATCTGGTAGCAGTTTTAAGATAGTCAGGGAAGCTTGGGCACAAAAACAGGCAGACAGACACACACTCACACACACATGATGCATGCATTTGACTGACTGAAACCAATTTATTGTCAGATTAACTCAAAGTTGTACTGACATGCATGCATTTACACTAAAGAAAAGCAGCCATTGGTCCCCCTGTCTCTGTCCCCACCAATTCTGCTCTTAACCATTCTTCCTTTTCACAAAGCTCATGCCTGTTGTAATCATTTGATATCTTTTCTTTTTCCGTGATTGTAGTATAAAACAAACTATTGTGTATTTAGATAAAGATACACAGACACACAGACACATACTTTCCATTGATTAAAAAAGAAGCAAAAGTAGTTTTTGAAAAGAAGTAGGTTTCATCCATGTAATTAATCTGTTTGAAAAAAGAAAAGATCATTCATTTAATCAGTCTTTTGATCAGTAAGTCAGTCTGTAGGTTGATTAGTTAGTTTGTTGACAAATTCTTAAAAAAAAATCAGGTGCACTTAAGCATATCAAAAACCCTAAGCATACACACAAAAGAGGCAACAGCTGGAAAAAATTACTCCTCTCAACAAATAAATCTGAGCTTTTTCAAATATATTTCTTGACTAAGCTTGCTATATAGGTACCATGCCGCTTGGTAACACTTTGTGTGCGTTACTGCAGCACACAAACAGTCAGTTTCAATTTTTCGCAATTAAGATTTGTTGGCTAACTTTCATCAGGGAAAACATGAATTTCAGGATTACCTTTAACTAAACTGTGAAAACTTATCTACTATGTTTGGTCGCTTTCCAAAAAGGATTTTTTTAAAGACCAAAACCAGGTGTGCTGTGCAAAGTTACCGTGGCTGCAGTGTTCTCAGATCATGGAGAGGGGTACAGCAGGCTGGATTGATGGTGTTAATGCTTGAATCTTCATACGCATAGATCAAAGTTGTGGTTTTCTTGTCTTTTTCTTTCTTTGAAGTCACGGGCTAGAACTCCCAAGGTTCAGCACTGGTGACATTTTTGCATATACAACCTTTTTTTTAAAAAATCCTATCAATAAGGTAGCCACATTTTGGAGAGATAATGTCAAAACATGACACCATTATGCATGGGCAGTGTGTCTCGTCCATAATGAAAAAAAAAAAAAGAAAACAAAACAAGATCATATTACACCACTGCTGAGGACCTTCACTGGCTGCTACTTAAATTTCATTCTCAGTACAAACTAGTGACATTTCCCTGCTGTTTCTTTGGTGGTTCTCTTCAGCCATTCATGTCCTGTGCGCTCTGTCCATACTAGTCATCACTTACTCTCCACTTTTCCAGTCAGAAACTGCTGAAGACGTCAAAGAAAAATAAAAAAATTGTCTGGTGAAAGTTCCTTCTGTTTAGCTGCCCCAGCTCTTTGGAACTCACGGCTTCCCACCTGACAGTATCAGCCCTCCTTATCCGTTTTTGAATCACACAATTATAAAAGTTCATCTTTTTAGCCATGTATTTTGAACACAGATTTTCCCCGCTTTGTGTGTACATAATATTTCTGTCATAAGATGGCTGTTACTCGTGAAGGAGTGAAGGTCTGAATGGTGTATGAAAACACAATGGGTAGTTTTTCAACTAAAATTTTACTATACAAATATTATTCATTATTATTATTACTATTATTATTGTTGTATTAATCATTATCATTGTAATGATAACTATTATCATTGTTACTATTATGATTACTGAATTACTGTTATCACCATCATTATTTTTGTTATTAGTAGTATACAATTACTATGTTTTCAATTTATGTGACATCCATCCCAATGGCACACAATAGGGTAATCTTCTCCAAAAGATTTTTTATGCGTGCATTCACAACTGTTGATTTAAAGCCTTGTCTGAAGGACTAAGAGGGGACTGGAGCTAATACAGACAGTTAACACTGAAGAGAAAATCACTTCTAATGTGGCTGTCATGAGTCAGAATCGAATCTCAGAGCTTGGAATAGTGGTGCCCTGACTGCAAGTCTTTTGGATGAGGTTGTAATCGAAGATATTATGTACAGCACACTCACAGCTCATGCTAAAGGCTCCATGGCAACAAGGGAGGTGGTCTTGGCACAATAATGTGGAAAATTCCACTGTATAGATGACCCCCTTCAAGCGAGTGTTTCGGCCCTTATCTCCTGACACTCTAGGGGGGGTTGGGCCACACCGGTTCATGACTCCGGATGTCCCTCTGCTTTTTTTTTTTTTTTTTTTTCCCATCTTGGGATGAGCCATGACTGGGATTCGAACCCATGCCCTTCTGGACATGCTCATTTCCACTTAATGACTCGCGCACTAACCACTGAGCCACAGGGACACCTGATATTTGTAGGAAAGTTAAGCCTTATGAAGTTCACTTTTGTTCCTCCTTGACCAGATCCAACTTGAACACCTCTCTGCCGCTTCTGCCATTGCTTTCAGGGCTTTGTTTTTTTCCCTCCCTGCAACTGAGAGCTGTTTCATGAGGCTGTATGCAGACGTTCCCACAAACCCCCCCTAGCTCCAATTTCTGCAGTGAGGACTTTGACCTGATAGCCTTCTCTCCTCAGGCTGTTTGCCAGATCAGCATACTTTTCAGTCTTGTAGATCTGAGCTGCCTCCATTCTGTTCTCATATGGCACCGTGAGCTCGATCATGATCAGCTGCTTGGTTGACTGAGAGTGTAATACTATGTCTGGTCTCATGCCACTCTTGCTGATAATCTCTGGGTGACTATTCCATTCTGGGAGGGTCTGCTGTGCACTCCCAGTCATCTGCCCCGTCCAGCAGACTCTGCCTGCATGTTCCGAGTGGCACTGTTGTTCTTGGCCATGATTTGCTGCCTCCTGCCGTGAAGAATGTTGCGGGTGCTTTTGGAGTCCTGATTTCCCTTTTGTGGTGTTGGTACTAGCCCAGACTACTTGTACAATCTCTTTGAGCACTTGGTTGTGCCTCCATGTGTACCTTCCCTGAGCCAGGGCTACTTTACATGAGCTTAGGACATGCTCCACTGTTGTTTTTTTCATGGCAAAGGGGGCATGAAGGATCGTCTGTTTTTTCCCCACTTCACCAGGTTTGCATTTGAAGGCAGAAGGTCATATGCAGATCTGAGAATGAAGCTGATCCTGAGAGGGGCCATGTGCCAAATGTCATTCCAAGTGAGACTTCTTTGGAGTGCATTCTCCCACGTTGTCCATTGCCCTTGCTGGCTCTGCTGGACTGCTTTTTGGAGTCTTTGTTGGTCTTCTTCTTTTCTCATCTCCTGAATCATCATGTCTCTTTTGGCTTTTCCTTTGGCCTTTGACCACCAATCAGTTTTTGGTCACCCCCAGTCCTTGTCTGTTGGTCTGTGTGTGTCCTGTTATTTCTCTGATCTTGAGACTTTCTTTTGCAGAATCCATCGCCTCTTGAACTTTCCATTTTCTGCCTGTCTTCAGCTGGGGCTTGATTGCTTCAACCACCTTGTCTCCTGAGTCCTCCAGCATGCTTTGAAGTCTGATCTTCCCTCTTTTTATATTCCTCCAGGATGGATTTCAGTGGTAGTTTCAGCTTTGCTTGGCGACAGTATAGCGCTATGTCAGTCAGACAGGGTGGGACACCAAGCCATTTCCTTGTGAACTTGTTGATTTTGGATTCCATTGCCTCCACTATGCTGGTGCAGATGTCGTATATCATCAGAGGCCATAGGAGCTTTGGTATCAGCATGAACTGCAGACACCAGACCTTGTATTTGCCAGGGAGCCCACACTGGTCAATGGTCTCCAGCCTTCTTCTTCCGACATCTGTTTGTTTTTTCTTTTGCTCTTCGTGTGTCTTTCAGTGCGTATCATCATACCATCTTCCAAGGCTCTTGACTGGCTCTTCTGTTACTGTTGGAATGGTCTGGTTGGCAACTCTGAAGACCACAGATTTGGCCACTTTTCCTTTCCTCGGTGAGAGACTCCTTGATTTCTTTGGCTTGAACTTCATTCTGGATGAGGCAACTATGTCGTCCAGCCTCTCCAGCACGTGACGTGTCTCGTCTTCTCTGGATGAAATCACTGTAGTGTCATCCATGAAGGCCTTGAGAGGGGGCATCTTGTATCCATCGCCAAGGTCTGTTTGTCTTGCGTTGCTTGTTGCTGCTTTCAAGATGACTTCCATTGCCAACACGAACGGTATTGAGGAAATGGCACAGCCCATTGCAATGCCCCACTTCCAAGTTGATCCAATCTGTTGTGTACTCCTTGGTAGAGAACCGCATTGAGAAGCCATTGAAGTACTTCTTGAGCATGTCGTGGATGTTCTTTGGCACATGGTACATCTTAAGAGCCAACTGTATCATCTCATGGGGTACAGATCCATATGCGTTTGCCAGGTCAAGCCACACTACGTCCAGGTCTCTCTTTTCTTCTTTTTTTGCTCTTTGGATTGCATCCCAGATCATTGTGGCGTGTTCTACACAGCCAGCCACACCTGGAATGCCACCTTTCTGGACTGACACATCCAAGTACTTGTTTTCCATGAGGTACTTGGTCAGCCTTGCTGCCATGACAGAGAAGAAGATTTCCCTTCGACGTTCAGTAGTGATATTGGCCTGAACTGGCTGATGTCACTTGAGTTTTGCTCTTTGGGGATGTACACACCATCTGCCGTCATCCACTGGCCGCTGATCTTCTGATTTCTCCAAGCTGATCGCAGCAGCCCTGTGGAGCCACTCCAGCACCTTGGGACATTTCTTGTACAGCTGGTAAGGTATTCCGTTTGGCCCTGGTGATGATTTGGCTCTGGCTTTGTCGACCACCTTCTTGATTTCCGCCAACGTTGGAGGCTTGTCATTGAACTGTTCCTCAGGGTTGGTTGGCCACACCAGACCTTGAATGTCGAGTGGTGCTTTGCTCTGTGAGTCAGAGTATGTTTTTTCTCAGATGCTGCTCAAGAACTCCTTTGTCCACACTTAGGGTCCCAGATTTTGGCTGCTTGAACAGAGTTCTGGCAAACTGGAAGGGGTCTCTGAAGAAAGGCTCTTGTGTCTTCTTCTTTTTGCTTTCCCTCTTCCTCGCAGATTCCGCTTTGCTGAGGGCGCTGCGTTTTGCTTTCAGGTCTTCCCAGAGTTTTTTCCAAGCCTTGTTTTTCAGCTGGCAGAGCAGTCTTCATTTGCGTCCCAGCCTCTGAATTCCACACAAAAATGATCTGTTGTGATGACAAACTTTGTAATAAACATAACATACACAGCAAATTTTGTGTTTCACAATGCATTTCATTTTAGATTACTCAACAGAAGAAATAGTGCCCTGTTTTAAGAAACTAATCTATCCTGGAATTAATTCTGTCTGAAATAAAGAAATTATTATTAAAAAAAACAACTGATGGACTGAACTTTTCCTTTTAGTTTAGCCAACTTTGGGGCAGCTAAAGAGAATTATCTGAACCTATCAATATCTTGCTGGTAGTTTTCAAGTAAGTTATTGTAGCCTTGATGTTCAGAGAGAAAACACTAAATTATAACAACGGAATCACTGTTTGCACATGCACTCTGTCACTCACATCGGGCCCGCACAAAGGTGACGGGAAATCAATAACATTTCACAGAAAATAATCAACTTTTATTTAACTTGACTCCGAGCCCCCACCCGTCACTACACAACACAATTATCTGTATCATACAACAATGTAAACACCATACAGACAATCTCATAAATCGCATCCCCTGTTCTTCAGTGATTCTTACTTACCAGGAAAGACAATATTTCACTATTACATTTGCACATTTATAAACTTAAGAACAAATGAAACGTCCATAACTTGCCAGCATTCCTTGGTTGACCGTCAGTTTCTCTCATCACACTGTGCGACCACGAGCTGAAGCTGCCACACTGTTGTGTCCTCCCGATTGGCCTAATCCCAGTTGGGGAACACTGGCAACGTAGCTTTAGTCGCACCCTCACACGAGTCTTCCGGACTCCACCGCACTCCGCCCTCTCCACGGAAAGGGCTCCTGTCAGCCTCTCCCACAGGTCTTCTCTGGCTGCAAACACCCCACCGTTGTCTGGCAGCTCCCTGTCTAGGCTCCAACAGGCTAACACGTCTTGCTGTCGACCGTCCCCACACGGGAGACAATTCTTCTCGTCGTCGGCTCCGAGGCTACAGCAACCTCCACTGTCTTACGTCCCCACCTAGGAGACAACGAGGCGACAGCAACCTCTGCTTCTCGCTGTATTTTCTTGAGCCCTCAGCAAGACGGGCGAGTTCACTTTCCCTTAAGTGAGTCACCCCACTTCCTGGTTTTCCAGGCACCTTATATCCATTCTCAAACAAGAGAGAACTCGAGTTTAACTGGTTCAACCAATGGAATCACTGGCACACACACATCACACGATTTGTACCAATAAATCCCGAGTTATTTTTATTCCACCAATGGAATCACTAGTCACCTACACATACACACACACCACAGCTGTTAGCACCAACAAAGACTTGGGTACCAAGTGGTTATGCATAACCTCCTATTCAAACTCATGTTCCATTCCCCAAAGCTACCCATTATACTAACAGCCTGGACTTCTCTACCAGCCAGGACTGATGCTTCAAGTATTTGCTACCTCTACAGACAACAAGGTGCAAATCACTCAATAGGCCAAAGCTTCCATTCATTCCTCAGAAGAAGAACGACTGAATGGTCACTGTACTCTGCCTGCAGGCTGACGGTCGCCTACCCGTGACGGTCACCTGACACGATTGCCTTCCTTTCAGCCCAGTTAATAGCCAGTACCCAAGTGGACACTCTCTTTACCGGCCCAGGACCGGCAGGTATTCCCAGTACTCTCCCCCCCTGGTGATGCCTGAATTCGCACACTTGAAGAACCCAAGGAACTTGCTCTCAACAACAGCAAAACTACCCTTAATTTACCTAAATGCTCGAGAACATTCGGCCGACTCATGACAAGGACCAATATCCAACATGCTGCACCTTACATGACACCATATTCCATTCCACCTTGATCTCTAACAGCTGACAGTGCTGTCCTCCAGGTGGGGTGGATGTGAACAGGACCAGCAAGCAAGGGCACACTGCAGTGTATTTGGCTGCAAAGAAGGGGATGGAAGATGTGGTGAAAGATCTGGTGACTGCAGGTGCAGACGTCAACCAGCCCTGCAAGGAAGAAGGGGGCAGCACTCCTCTGATTGCTGCCGCCGCCAATGAGCACAAACAAGTCGTCGCCTTTCTGTCCAAGGTAACTCTGTTAGTAGGTTAAGTAACTATGACTGTAAAGTATGAGGACATATTTGAGAAAAGGAAAAAAGATCTGCTGTAGCGAGTTTTTATTGTTGGTAGATTGCTTTATAGATGGTTATCAGCACATTTTTATTCCCTGCACTTTACTGCTTAAAGTATGGCAAAGCGGTGTTCTCAAAGTTGCATTTATACATGGATTGGCTTGTTTGAGAAAGTTACATTTCCCTACCTCAAGTGGAAGAGCACACAGGATTAAACAAAGATTTTGCCTTATTCATATGTTTACTTTATGTTAGAAAGCAGCGAGTCCAGTCTAGTTAAGTGGAACATCAGCCAAATGTGTGATGAAAGTCTGAGGCAGTGTGTTGATCAGAAGTGTGCACACAAATGAATTACAGATGTTTTTTGACTTCAGAATTTAGGCATTTTCCTCCTCCTCACACTTAAGCAGGATCACAAGACTTGGCTGGGATGTGATCATGCCTCAACATTTTTTTTTTCTCCAACAGAAGCAAGGATGTGACCTCAACCACCAGGATGCCGATGGGCTGGACTGCCCTGTGGCATGCCTACAGTAATGCCAGTGATGATATCTGTGCCATCCTGCTGCGGGCAGGGGCCAACAAGAACCTGCCCAATGCCGAGGGGCGCTTGTGGTTGAGGATGCCAGGGACAACGAAGATGAAGTGATGCTAGAGGTGTTCCAGAAATACAACAACATGATCTGAACTGAAGGCAGGAGACAGCGTAACGGAAGGATACTGGATAGGGCATTTCCCTAGGTTAACGATTAAAGTCTACAAGAAATTAACACTTTTAAAAAACAGCATCCTGTATCTGCAAAATAATACAAAGCTGGTGGCACACCCAAGTCAGAGAAAGTGCACCGGCTGGATCTACCTTAGCCTGTTGTATTTTTTACACTCCAGGACTGATTTGTCTCTACCAAGAGACCCAAAATCTGACCAGAAAAAAAAAAGCACAAATAGTTGTGTAATGGTACTGATTCCTTGGAGCAGACTGCACAAGGTTTAATGTTGAAGGCCATGATGTTTTCTGGTCGGAATTGCATTCTTCTATCCTTTTGATGTTACAGTGTGTTCTAAAACACAAAGAGAATCATGGGGGAGTCTTACATTCCAGCGCTCCAACAATCAATCACGTGACATCAAAGTTGATTTTTAAAGTATGAAAAAAAGGGGAAAAAAATCAGTTCTTTGTTAATACTATCAGCTTCTTGAGATGGCCTAAGGTTTAGTTATTCTTGTGTGTCCTTTCTTAATTACTGTATGCCTGCTTTGATGCATATGTGAAATATTTTTGAGGAAGAATTCCTGTTATTATGTGTGTGTGCGTGTGTGTGTGTGTGGTCTATGTGTGTGTGGCCTACCCGTGTGTGTGTGTGTGTGTACAAATGGGAAGTATCTTTATGGAAGATACGTTTCTGTGACTGTGGTTAAATACAAAACACTGAAGTCTGATTTTTAAGTGTGTTATGATCATTGCAGTTGACGTTGTGGTTTTCAATATTGCAATCTGTTCTTGTTTTGCCTGTCTCATGATTTAAGCCCCCATTGATAATGATGAGGTTTTCTTCCAGTGGAGTCAGAATCGATATACATGTACGAAAAGGTTTCATTACTTTTAGAAACATTATCAAAGAGTATGAACACAGAATGCATAAAATTACCTGTTTTTGCTTCAGTTTTAGCTTTGAGCATCACAGGAGTTTATACCTTCTTTCATTTTCCATTTAATTGAGGATTTTGTCGTTATCTCTGATTTTGGGAAATTGGAAGGGGAAAGGTCGTCTCAAACTGCACATTAACATGTCATCTTTTGAGGAAATTTAGTATAATTCTTCGAGGACTTTTGCCTCCCCAATATCCCCCCCCCCCCCCCCCCCCCCCCCCCCCTGTTTTCACACAAGAAAACAAACAGTTTGGAGTATATAGGACCCCACTGCTGATTTAGTCAGAGATTCTACATGATGTATATCGGTTGAAGAGATTTTGCCACTCTTGGGGGATATTTTTTTTCTCTCCACTGAATTATATGGCATCTGAAAAATAGAAAATCACACACAGAGAAGAAATAATAGATGTGATCAAAGCATAATCAAAGCTTGCTTAATCGACAAACTTGGAATACTGTCTCCAAGTAGTGACTAACTTATTTGTTATGTGGTTGAAAGGCCCATGATTTGCAAAATGGATCTAACAGGGTAGGTATACATAAACAAGATTCTTATTACCTATCGGTCATGTAAGATGAACATGTGAAAGTATTTTGGAATAGTAAGAAAATTGTACTTTTCTTTCTTTTCATAACCACTTTCAATTTGTTACTTTCAGCACAGCCAGTCACAAAGGACCAAATCAGATCTGCCACCTCATTGAAGTCAACTCTCAGAACCAGTATGAGCTCAAAAGTTATAGCCTCAAAAAATTCAGTTCAACAGTTACTAAAGGATTCAGTGCTTCTGCTGTTTGTTTAATTCTCTCCTTTACCTGTAGTGAGATTCCATACTTCTCAGCTTCAGCTGTTTTAACAATCATTCTCTGCAAATGTTTGCAGTTTTGAAGCAATTTTCTCACTACTCTAAAAAAAAAAAAAAAGGAAAACTGTTGAAGTTTAAATCTGTAACGGGTTTCCTCTGGTTTGAAAAGCTTCCATGTCCTATTTGTCTTACAATGGTAGTATTGCTTGCATTAGTGCAGAAAACATTGGCACTTATGGGAGCATGCCAAGTTTTAGAGGTATTATCCCAGGAAACAGCTATTTTTATGTGAAAACACTTAAGTACATGAAAAAAAAGGGGTTACTTGCCTGGAGAATGGTTAATTGTTCTATAAAGGTTATGTATGACAGCTAATTATGCCAGGAAATTAGCTTCTTTTCTGGGATGAATAGTTGCCTTCTGCTCAGGACAATCAGCTACTTTCAGGTGATAATTAGTAACTGAAAAATTGTTTTCTTGGGATGACTAGCTGCTTTCTCTGGAAAGTAAGTTTCCTTGGAATATTCAGCTGTTTTCCAGGAAAGATGACTGTTGTTATCCAGGACAACTAAAACTGTTTTTTTTATGATGATTAGCTGTTTTGTTAAGTTAATAACTTGATTTCCAAACATAATTTGCTATTTTGAAGAAAACTGATTGTTTTCCCCGAATGATATCCTTCCAGAGGTAGTATGCGCTCATCAATACTGACCTATGTCTTGACTGTTTTGCCACACTGGTGTTTACTGGGTTAGTAGGATAGAGTTTGCTTTGATGTTTCCTGTGCCAAAATGATTGAAGTTATGTTTGAAATAAAATTACGGAACTGAGACAGGAAGATAGCTGGTTTAAGATGGGTTGTGTCAATGGAAACAGCATCTGCATGTGAAGAAAAAGAAGTGGTGTCCACTGGTAAATCTGTGGGCTATAATTAGGCCACTTCCTAGCTGTATGTGACATAATGAGATGTCTTCTGTCTGTGTGATATCACAAGTTGTCTACCTGTCTGTGTGGGCTATTATGAGGTGGGCTATTATTAGGCGTCTCGCTGTCTGTGCGGGATATTATGAGGTGGGCTTTTACTAGGTGTCTCTCTGTCTGTGCGGGCTATTATGAGGTGGGCTATTATTAGGGTGTCTCCCTGTCTGTGTGGGATATGAGGTGCGCTATTATTGGGTGTCTCCCTCTCTGTGCGGGATATTATGAGGTGGGCTATTATCAGGTGTCTCTCTCTTGTGGGATATATGTGGGCTATTGCAAGGTGTCTGTGCGGGATATCGTGAGGTGGGCTATTATTAGGTGTCTCCCTGTCTGTGTGGGCTATTATGAGGTGGGCTATTGCTGGGTGTCTCCCTGTTTGTGTGGGATATTATGAGGTGGGCTGTTATTATAGTAGGTGTCTCCCTGTCAGTGTGGGCTATTATGAGGTGGGCTATTATTAGGTATGTCCCTGTTTGTGCGAGATATTATGAGGTGGGCTATTATTAGGTGTCTCCCTGTCTGTGTGGGCTATTATGAGGTGGGCTATTATTATGTATGTCCCCGTCTATGTGGGCTATTATGAGGTGGGCTATTATTAGGTGTCTCCCTGTCTATGTGGGCTATTATGAGGTGGGCTATTATTAGGTGTCTCCCTGTCTGTGGGGTATTATGAGGTGGGCTATTATTAGGTGTCTCCCTGTCTGTGTGGGCTCTTATGAGGTGGGCTATTATTAGGTGTCTCCCTGTCTGTGTGGGTTATTATTAGGTGGGCTGTTATTAGGTGTCTCCCTGTCTGTGTGGGCTATTATGAGGTGGGCTATTATTAGATGTCTCCCTCACTGTGTGGGATATTATGGGATGGGCTATTATTATATTAGGTGTCTCCCTCTCTGTGTTGGATATTATGAGGTGGGCTGTTATTAGGTGTCTCCCCGTCTGGGTAGGATATTATGAGGTGGGCTATTATTAGGTGTCTCCCTGTCTGTGTGGGATATTATGAGGAGGGCTGTTATTAGGTGTCTCTCTGTCTGTGTAGGATATTTTGACGTGGGCTATTATTAGATGTCTACCTGTCTGTGTGGGATATTATGAGGTGGGCTATTATTACGTATCTCCCTGTCTGTCTGGGATATTATAAGGTGGGCTATTATTATATTAGGTGTCTCCCTCTCTGTGTGGGATTCATGAGGTAGGCTATTATTGTGCATCTCCCTGTCTGTGTGGGCTATTATGAGGTTGGCTATTATTAGGTGTCTTCCTCTCTGCATGTGATATGAGGTAGGCTATTATTATTAGATGTCTCCCTGTCTATGTGGGATATTATGAGGTTGGCTATTTTAGGTGTTCCCTGTCTGTGTTGGATATTATGAGGTGGGCTATTATTAGGTGTCTCCCTGTCTGTGTGGGATTATATGAGGTGGGCTATTATCAGGTGTCTCCATGTCTCTGTGGAATATTGTGAGGTGGGCTATTATCAGGTGGCTCCCTCTCTGTGTTGGATACTATGAGGTGGGCTATTATTAGGTGTCTCCCTGTCTCTGTGGGATATTATGAGTTGGACTATTATTAGGATCTCCCTATCTGTGTGGGATATTATGAAGTGGGCTATTATCAGGTGGCTCCCTCTCTGTGTTGGATACTATGAGGTGGGCTATTATTAGGTGTCTCCCTGTCTCTGTTATATTATGAGTTGGGCTATTATTAGGGTCTCCCTATCTGTGTGGAATATTATGAGGGGGGCTATTATTAGGGTCTCCCTGTTTGTGTGGGATTTTTTGAGGTGGGCTATTATAAGGTGTCTCCCTGTCTGTGTGTGATATTATGAGGAGGGCTGTTATTGGGTGTGCTGCTCTGTCTGTGTTGGATATTATGATGTGGGCTATTATTAGGTGTCTCCCTGTCTGTATGGAATATTATGTGCTGTCCCCCTGTCTGTGTAGTCTTAAGAAGTTTCTCCCTGTCTGTGTGGAGTATTATGTGCTGTCTCCCTGTCTGTGTGGAATCTTAAGAAGTGTCTCCTTGTTTGTGTGGGTCATTATGAGCTGTCTTCCGGTCTGTTTGGAATATTAAAAGGTGTCTCCCTGTTTGTGTGGGAAATTATGAGCTGTCTCCCCATCTGTGTGGAATATTAAGAGGTGTCTCCATGTTTGTGTGAGAAATATGAGCTGTCTCCCCATCTGTTGGAATATTAAGAGGTGTCTCCCTGTTTGTGTGGGAAATTATAGAGCTGTCTCCCCATCTGTGTGCAATATTCAAAGGTATGTCTCTGTTTGTGTGGAATATGAGATGACAACTTGCATGTCTCAGTGAAATATTATGAGGTCTCTCACTGTTCTGTGCGGAATATCATGATGTGCCTCCCTGTCTGTGTGAGATATCATAATGCGTCTCCCTGTTCTGTGTGGAATATCATGTGTCTCCCTGATCTGTGCGACACATCATGTGTCGCCCTGTTCTGTGTGGAATATCATGTGTCTCCCTGATCTGTGCGACACATTATGATGTGTCACCCTGTTCTGTGTGGAATATCATGATGTGTCTCCCTGTCTGAGATATCAAGATGCATCTCCCTGTCTGTGTGGAACATTACAAGGTGTCTGGCTCACAGAATATAAGGAATTGTCTCTCTGTTTGTGTGGGATATAAATGTCTCCTCGTCTCTGTTAAATATCTGTTAAACAGGGTTTTCCCCATCTCTATCCAATATTGTTGGGAGTCTCTCGGTCAGTGTGGGATATTATGAGCCATCACCATGTATGGAATATTAGGAAGTGTTTGCCAGAAAACCCTTTTGTACAGCTCATCCACCAAATTGTGTACTTGATGGGATGCATTTGTTGTGGATTTCTCTTGAAAGTAGTCATCTTAGAGTGAATGTATATTTATATGTGTAACATAAGGTGACCATGAATGTGTGTACACACATGCATACAGGTGCGCATGTGCACAAACTCTCTCTTTTCTCTTGCAAACATACATGTGCCTGCAGGCAAGCACCCATTTGTGTACCTTTACTGCGAGACTAACATATAAAGGCAGATAGGCAGAGAAATGAAGAACTTGACAGCAGTGCAGTGTCTCCTCCAGTGGGTTACCTCCTGCTGATTTGACATTGACTGCTGCCTGTGGAATGCTGGTGCCGGGGCTACAGCAGGCCAGGCCAAGCTGTGGTTGTGGGTGGGGGCCTGAATGTGTGGCGTTGGTGCAATGCCACGGAGGTGGCACAGAAGACAGGGTAGCCAAAAAAAAAAAAAAAAAAAAAATAGCCCACCAACCAAACAAACAAAAAAGGACATATTAAAAATAAAAAAAAGAAAGCAAGAAGAAAGATGGACAGAGAGGGAGATAATCTGAGACCTAGAAATGAAAGGGTCATAATATTGACAGGCAATGAAAACTTCAGAGAGAGGGTTTGTGCTTCACTCAGTCACAGAGCACTGGAATAGGGAGAAAGATATACACAGAGAGAGAGAGAGAGAGAGAGAGAGAGAATTATGAGGATGAAAAATGAAAATGCTAAAATCATCATCAGGACCGTGTAGTTAAAATGTATTTGTTTGGTTTGCGCTTGTTGGCGCAAACAAAGTTTGGCCAGCAAACAGATAATTACAGATATTTGATTAAAAAAAGAAAAAGAATTGAATGTAAAAAGAAAGAAAATGAAGTAGATAGCAGCCTCACTAAAAAAAAAAGGCAAAATACAAATAAATAGACAAAACAAGGTGTAAAGTAAAGCAGATTTTATATACAAATGCAACAAAACAGACAAGTGAGTTTTCGACAAATATGCTTCTTCCGATGTAACTTATGCCAGACAAAAATGCACAGAACAATACTCTCCTGACAGCAGTCAGAAAGACAATCACCCATCACTCTCTTGCTGACTGCAATCAGAGAAGTAGGAGTAGGCTACTGAGTGCTTTTGTCTGCTGTGTAGAGAAGACATGTTCATCGAAAATTTACTAGTCTACTTTATACTGTATATTAAATCTGTGTTACTTTACCCATTGTTTTGTGAGCTCATTTGTACAATTACTTCTTGAATGTGAAATGTTAATGTAAACGGTTGAAGAGATTTGATGGTTTCCTGAGTCTAAGGGAGGCACAAAGTTTAAAGGAAAACACAGTAAAAAAAAAATTTTGAAGTATACATTTGTATAAAACAGTATTTTTAATAAATGCATACAAAATAAAATTTGAAATGAAATCTGTGAAAACATATGAATTTTATGAAATAAATGTAACTATGAAATTGCAATATAAAGTGTGTATATTTAACAAATGCACTTAAGAAG
The DNA here is from genome assembly GCA_016801955.1 of Conus betulinus. Lineage (NCBI taxonomy): Eukaryota > Metazoa > Mollusca > Gastropoda > Neogastropoda > Conidae > Conus > Conus betulinus. The sequence continues at coordinate 40,529 of JADBJO010014762.1, forward strand.
TATTTGAAATAAAATCTGTCAAAACAGTATACATGTTACAGTAGTACCCGCTTAACAATGAATTGCAACATAAAATGTATAAATTTAACTCTCTAATACCTGTTCCAGCACCATGCGACCCAAAATACTACTCCACGGGGACAGCATGACATCATATAGAAAATTCGGGCAGGGACACGCTAGTGGGGATCCTGTTGGCGTCCCATACACATGCTAGCCGGCTGTGACGTGGAAGGATGAGGCTCGTTTCAGGCGTGTACTAGTTTAATAGGAAAGCAGGCCAGGGAACGGAACTAATTTTCAAGGAGAATTTGTACCTGAGAAATGTACCTCGGAGTAAAATGAGGCTTTACTGAAGTCATGAGTAATAATCTTGGCACAGCAGTTCTCCTCTTTATGAAGATTGTATTTATCCTCCCAAGAAAAATGGCCCCCCAGGATTTATTCTTAAGTAAATGTCCTGGAGGGTGTAAACTTCTTCGGACCCATTGAGGTCAGAGAACCATTTTCTCAAAAAGGCAGTTTTTTTTTTTTTGTTTTCAAGGGTATGCATGTACTGATGCTCTGCAGTAAGATGCACACTTAAGTCTTTACAGAAACCTCACAACTGAGAGAAGAATCACTGTAGTGCTCAGCAAAATCTACATCGGTATATAGAAGGAGCAGAAAAGAATAAAATTGACAGTTAATTTGATCAAGTCCATCGCCTAAGGGCAGTGGGGTAAGTGCCTGTAGGAGGTTCACTGTGTTTGAAATATGCCCATACAGAGGGTGGAGTCCAGGTCCTTTAATCCCTTGTTTTTAGTCTCACTGAACTGAATCAGGTATCTAGTCACCACAGGTATCTAGTCACTACTGGATGGACAGAGAGGGTTTTTAAACTGTAAACTCCGACCCCATGAATAGTTCAAAGCCAGGAAAATTGACAGTAAATGTGCGTAAGAAGTCTTTTCGTTCCCCATCATTTACAGTAAATGATAACATAATTCAGTTGGTCTTGTTTAACCTTAGCTGTAGGTCATGGGCATTAAATGACCCGTAGTCACAGCTTGCACATAATAGCCTAACCGAGTCAGTTTTTGAGCAATCTCCACAAAATTTTATGACTTTGTTCATACAGCCTGGCCCCACTTCTGTGCCAAAAATTATGTTTTTTGTAAACACACAAAGGTGTGAACAAAAAAACAAAACCTTGATAAGGTTTTTACCCCTTTAGCGAAAGTGTGCGCCCCTGGAGACTCACCAAGTAGGGCAAGACTTTTGTCCTTCAAACAAAGCATGGGTCCGTGCTGACCCATGACTTACGGCAAGGCTTTATTCTGATACAAAAATCCTGGGTCCCTTATAGGGACCCACCATGCCATATGCTTTCAAAATTTTTGGGTGATGTACAGCAAAGGATTAAAACAGACACCTTTGCTCATAGAGATATGAGAATCGAACGGTAAGCTCATCTCTCTCTCTCAATCTTTTTCTCTCTCTCTCTCTCTGTCTCTGTATGTATATTGTGTGTGTGCATATGCGTGCTTATGTGTGTGTACAAACCTCTCTATGTATATACATACACGCACATGCACATATGTATATATATCTATACACATACATACATATATATTTACCTATATATGTATATGGGGAGAAGGATTTTTTTTTTTACTCAGTATGACTTTCGACTTTTTTTTGAATTAAAACATTACAAATATTTAGCACTCCCACTACTGTAGAACCCCCAAGCTATCACTCTACAATAACGGCAGGACACCACACGGCAAAATCGGGCATGGACAGTATGGTGAGGGTCTTAGGAGTGTCCCATACGCCGGCAGCGATGCGGGCACGGTCCCGACAGGTCAGGGGCGGGCTGAGACCTAGCCCTAGGACTCCCATCATCAGACAACGATCCGGACAGAGCAGGGGATGGGCACGTAGCTGTGTCGGTGCACGGCGATCAGGGTCCACCAGGGGCAGCCCGTGCAGTCCGTGTCGTAGCGTACCTCGTAGTGGTTTGTGCCAGGGCTCCGGAAGGCCGACAGGTAGGTCAGGCTGCCATCCAGCTTTGACTCTGGTCGCCTGATTCCTGAGACAATTGAGTACTTTTTGTTTTTTTTTTTTTTTTTTTTTTTTTTTTTTTTTTTTTTTTTGAGGGGGGGGGGGGGGGGGGGGGGGGGGGGGGGGGGGAGTCAGACTTGTGGCACTGAATTCCATTGCTTTTTTCTGTCTGTCTGTCTCTTTCACTGTTTCTGTCTGTCTGTCTACTGTGTGTGTGTGTGTGTGTGTGTGTGTGTGTGTGTGTGTGTGTATCTGTGAACATATGTTTACCATTGATACTCTCTGAGGTAAGTTTTTGGCAAACAGAGAGTTATTGTAAAGGACAGTGATCCAGAAACATCGATTTTCGTTCAAGGCAAATCATATCATACACGCACATCATCAAGCTCACATTATCTTACATCCAGTGATCTTAGATACCCATGGCAGAGGCTGTCTTGTGTGTGCACTTACCCAGACGGATGTTGAAGAAGATCTTTGCAGTGTTGTACGGACTGTTTCTGAGTGGCACTCTCGTCAGCCAGGAACACGAAGTCCTGGAAGTTGAAGTTCTGATGATCAGCATCGCCCCTCCTCCTCCTCCTCCGCACTGGTATCTGTATTTCCTCATCGTCGACGTTTGGCGGGTGAAGAGGTGGCCTAAGCTTGCTGTCACATACAAAACATAAATAAATATTGCAGTCTGCACCACTGCTACGAATTCCAGACCTGAATCTGAACATTATTTACTACTACGGGTGAGAAAGGATGATGATGGGGATGGAGGGGAGGGGTACAGGTGGAAGACGGGGAGGGAGAGGGAGGTTGGAGAAGGAAGGAAGCACAGAAAAATGTAAAGAAACATTACAAACCGATGTTGCAAAAATATGTGTGATTTGTGCACTCCCCCTCCCTAAACACACTCCTGCACCCCTCTGTCCTCCTTCACCCATTAACACATACACTCTTCTGCTGACCCCATTCATTCCAATGCCCTATCCAAGCAAGTTTTTGTGTTTGTTTTATTTTGTTTTTGTTTGATTTATTTTCATTTAGTATTTTTTTGTTTGTGTTTGTGTTTTGAGTATTTAATTCCTTGAATATAAATTTCCACTCCCCTCTCCAGTTTTGCCCATTCTTGTGAGCAATAGCTGGGGTGTATATCTAACACTACATTGATCTCACCAGAATGATAACATAAAGAGGGTAAAACCTGCACGCCCAGGGTTTAAACCTGCAGACCATATGCAGACACCATTGGTGTTATTTTTTTCTCCTTTCTCCACCAACCCTTCTACATTAAAAGTAGAGTAGGACAACACAGATGAAAAGGGTTCCCTGTTCAGCGACACCACAGGAAAGGCAGACATACTTACCAGTTCCAGAGTGTCTCTGATAAGAAGATGATGTCTCCCCACCCCCACCCCTCCCCTCTACCGTGTCTGGACACCCCTCAGCGCGAGAATGCACCAGAGAAAAAAAAAAAAAAAAAAAAACAGCAGGAGGAGTTTAACCTTGCTAAAGCCATTGGACCAGACCGCATCCCTAACATCATCTACAGAGAGTTGTGTGGATGCCATTGCCTCAGCCTAGCGGAGTATCTTTCAGCAGACTTGCGCCAAGACTGGCTCTTTGGAAACATTTCGATGCCTTCAAGAAGGGAGACAGACCTCAGCTGAAAATCACTGTCCCATTTCCTTAACATCACTCCACTGCAAACCTCTTAACCACATCAGTTACCATCATCTCCTGAAATTTCTCAAACAAGTATAGCACCCTCTCTCCTCAACTATGGCTGCTGAGCTGGATTCTCTTTATAAACTAAACTCATAAGGATGACGCATGACTTTTTTTTTTTTCAATATATGACATCGGCAGGCAGATCGATCTGTGATATTTGACTTCAGTAAGGCATTTGATATTGTGTCCCACAAGAAGCTCCTGCATAAACTTTCCCATTACGGCATCAGGGCAAACATCCAAAGATGAATCAAGAACTTCTTGACTAAACAAACCTTGAAGGTTGTCCTGAATGGTGAGGAGCCAAGGGAGGCTAGGCAGACTATGGCATCCTACAGGGTACAGTTCTTAGCTGGCAGCTGTTTCTGTGCCATATTGAGGACTTGCCGGTGTTAGTCAGACCAAGATGTACACCTCCACTAGGAAGACCCGAAGCAGTTTGAAAAGTGCACCAAGGATTGCAGAATGACTTCAATGTGAAGAAATGCCTATACCATCAACATCAAGAAAAAGACTATATGTATAGCCTTTGTGGTGAGTTCCTCTGATGAACTAGCAGCCATCCATTCTTTGGTGTGATAGTATCCAAAAACCTGATGTGGCACTCACACCATCGCAAATACAACCAGGAGAGCCAACACCATCATGGGCTTCCTGCAATAGTAACCTATATGTCATTGTCCCTAATCCGACGAGAAAAACAGCATACACTGCCCTTGTGTGGTTCATGCTAGAATATGCTGTGATTGCACAGGATCAGTACTACCAAGGTAATATAAACAGCAACAACAACGACTACATTCAACAGGGGGTACTGCAGGTCAAGGGAATCAGGATGTGTCAACACCATGCTCAGTGAGCATCATCAAAGCAGTCTACAAGACCGGTGACGAGACCAGTGACTCCAATGGTTGAGGAGCCAGTGTCTGTCTGCACAAGAGCGTTTCATCAAACCGCAGAGTGCTGGTAAGCAGTGCATCCATCCACAGCACTCTACTTAAACAAGGTGTTACCAGTCACCTGGTACAAAGATCAGCCAAAAACAACAGTGGAACCCTCAAAATCCCAGTCACCATTCACAGTAATTCAGTCCACTGGACCAGTCCCCGTCAACATCACCTGCAATGACTACACAACCTCCTGCCTGAGCAGAAGCATAAGCGACTAAATATCCTGCTGCTGCAAACCTCTTCTTCTCCCTCCCCAATTGTGTGTTTAGTGGTCAGTACCACAGCTTATTTATCCAGATTCAGATCCGAAACTAAATAAACATTCAGACCTATTTCCATGGCCAACAGATCTTATGAATACTTTTCAATGTGCAAATTCTGAAAACCAATTCGTACAACTCCACTGTATATCATGGTTTTTTTTTTTTTCTTTTAATGGAAATCAACACAAAACAATTCCTGTACACCATACTCAAACAATGCACAGGCTGTATCGTTGGTTACCTCTGCCTGGTTACATGGTGTAGCCTACCATAACAATCAAGTTCAGCGGACAGCGTGCATGCTCATGCTTGCGAGTGTGTGTGTGTGTGTGTGAGAAAGAGAGCGAGTGAGAGAGAGAGGCACAGAATGTGTGCGTGTATGCACGTGCCATATGTGTGTGTGTGTGTGCGCGCGCGCGCATGCACGCGTCATTAATTGTGTGCGCATGCTATGGAAAGAAAGAAAGAGAGAGAATGGGAGGGGGGGGGGGGAGCAGGTGAGGAGAAGACTGCAGTTAAGTCACAGTGTATTATATGAACACTAATAGCATTCAATTTTTGCTTGACGACAGAGGGGAGAAAGGGGTGGGAATGGCGGTGGGAGTACACTTCCTGTTATGGCGCCGTTTGACCGAATTGTAGATGACACATTTAAGGTCGCACTGTTGAGGACAGAGGGAGGGAGAAAGAACCAAGGCAGACAGAAAGACCACTAAGAAATTTTACCTGATAACGGGTGTATTCCCATTTCCAACACGCAGAAAGTTGTCGCCAATCTTGAGTAGCACTTGGCGACATCGGTAAGGGGGACAACTTTGGTGATGATCGGCTGG
>JADBJO010014763.1:0-22500 GCA_016801955.1 Conus betulinus
CCTTGGTTTTGTTCTGGTGGTTAGTTACTGTGTGTTTCTTATTTAACTCCAAAAGGCTCTTGAGACTCATAAAGATTAAAAACTTCTAAAATCACTCTAAAATTCTGTAAACTCTAAAAACTTCTCTGGATCTCAGCTGTGTTTTTTTATATTTTTCCATGTGGTTGGGTATGGATAGGCCATACTGTTGGAAAGGAAATATTTTGGGCTGATCCTGGGAAAGTTTTTGTTTTCTTTTGTTCTCCTCCTTATTATTCTGGCTTAGTTAGTTCCTATTATTCAAAATCAACGCTTTGTTTTGTTTTACTCGGTTTGTGGACTCCCAGTCTGTTATAGTTGAAATTTGGTTGAGAGTAGTTAGAAACAAAGATACTTAACAAGCACGCACCTCACCCAAAATTGTAACCCAAGGACACGGGTTACATAAAGTGTGGCGCCCAATGTGGGGGCTAGTGTTTGTTAAGAGGATTTTAAAAAATAGACATAAAATAAAAGAAAGAAAATAGTAAAGAATAGATAAATTAAAATTTCAAGAAATATTTCTAGGGATAGGATAAGGGTGTTATTAGCCAGTTGGGTTGGAGTTGAGAGCCAGTTAAGATTACTAGGCAGAAACCAGGCAATCAGTCATTAAACCATGGCTGCCAATGGGAGTGATGCCACAGAGAAGTTTCCAGAGGTTTCGGCAAACGGTCGTGAGTCCATCAGCAAACCAGAGCCGCGGCAATGCTGGGTTCGAACACCAACCCGTACGCAGGTATAGTGTCGAAGACTTGCAACGAAATCTGATGGAGATGACGTGCAGCACTGTCCAGACTCCCCAGGAGCAGCAGCGACCCATGGATGGACTCCGAACTCTTCACGGGGCCAAGCCCACCGGAATGATGTGTCCTTTCCCTGAGTTGGGGAGGAGCAGACAGAACAGCTCCTGCAGGACAAGTCAGATCACTGATGCCACACAGCGAATAAAGGGCAGCTTAAAAGGACTGCCCTACCAGATGCCAAGAACTGTCTGACTGGGTGAGGAGGTTCTGGCTACCCTCAGACCACTGTTTGTGGTAGTAAAAGAAACTCCTGCGGATGAGCCTGTTCCTGTACCCGGACTTCTGCCAGACAGCAGATGGCAAAAGACTGAGAAGCCATCAGACTATTTAATGAGGCTCTGGGAGCACATACTTAGTATATTAACACAATATACGCAATTTAGTGATGCTGAGATTAGCCAAAAAGTGTTTCAGCGTCCTTGTGAAGGGCCTCAACCAGACAAACTCGTCCGCTAAGCTCAGAGCTTCGCAGTAGGTTCGGCCTCCCGGGAGAGACCACCAGACACTACCTGAAACTGCCCTACGGGGTTCGCAAGCTGGAGCTGGAGATGAGGAAATCCCCGCACAGCCGTAAGCAATCTACATACGGGCAGAGGCTCGGGAGGATAGAGACCTCGACTTTCTGGCACAGAGGGTCGCAGAGAAGTTACCTCGCGGCGGGTGGATTGGTGGGGTCAGCTGGGGGGTGCAGTCACGCCCCACACAGAAAAAGAAGGGCCCAAGGGACACTGCTTTAGTGTGGTGTGTAGGGCAGCATTTTGCTAAAGGACTGTCCAAACCCACCGAATCGGGCACTAGTTGCTGACAGGAGGAGGGCAGAGGCGTCGGATGCAGCAGTCCAGACGAAGGCAGGCGTTAAAACGCCAATGTCTGCTGGCAAGGGACAGCCAGTAGACCCATTCATCATATCATCCCCCAGTGCTGGAACACTTACACACCAGGCGCAGGTACAGACAGCAGTGATTGTGCAGACCAGGGACTCTTGACGCTGAAGCCAGTGAAGCTCAAGAGCAATTTCCAACTTACCATCCCTCCAGCACAGGAAGTGGAACTGCGGGGCCCCATCAACAGGTAGTCAGAACACTGACATTGACTGCTGATCTCCAGGTCCTCGTAGAACCGCAGATACACTGCCCCAATTCACCTGAGTGTTAAGTCTTCTGGCCGAGATCTTGGACAGCGGGTAAAGCAAAAGTGTCAAGGTGGGTGTTGGAAAACGGGAAACAGTCGCCACTCTGCTGTTCATTGACTCTGATGTGGTATTAGCTGAATTGAATTTTGCTAACTCGGCTGATCAGTGTTCAATGACAGCAGAAAGCACTTTGAAGCATATAGTCGGTCCCAGTTGTGAGTGCACCAGTACTGGTAGATGGAAAAGACGACTTGTTGTCTTGTAGATAGTGGTTCACAGGTGACTTGTGATAGCAGAAGACTTTTACCGTAGGGAATTGTCTAGGTTTCCTTTACAGAGAACTAGACACAGGCCTGACTATTTTGGGGGGCGGGTGGTCAAAAGGTTCCATATTTAGGTTTTTATTGAAGTACCCCCATGTCTTGCCTAAGATGGTTGCAGGTATGGATGAGACAGTCACCACTTTTGCTTTAGTGTGCCCTGATACCAAGTTCAGCACACGCGTACCGGTGATAGTTGGCACCAACACTTTCAGGCTACTGGCAGAGCGTTGTGAAAAGGCAGGAGGAGTAAGCATTTCTTCACTACCTTACCTATCCGTTGTGAGGCAGCCTTTGTGTACAGAAATGTAGCTGGAAAAGCATGCTAGTGGTCTTTTTGGGTACACTGAAAGTGAAGGGAACTAAAAGTACAGATTCTAGCAGGGAATGTGCAGAAGTCAGAGGGGTCATACATGGAACAGTGCCATCCACACAAACAGCAGTCCTCATTCAGGAACCAACACAGACCCTTTACCCACAGGTTTACAAATATATCTGGTAAACAACAGACAAACAAGTTGGGTCAGGTGAGTTTGTATGTCCAAAATACATCTGCACAGGACATTAGTTTGAAAAGAATCAGGTAATTGGGGAGGTGTACACCATTACAGCCTGAATATGCCATTGACAAAGTGTTATCTTCTTTAAATGATGTGGCTAGTGGGGAGGTAAGGATTGTTTCTGGGGATAGTCCGCAAAAGTCAACTTGCATGCATCAGCTTCACCATCAGAGCCTCGGACAGATCCTACACCTGAGCAGAATCCCCATGACATTTAGGGTTGGGGCAGATACACCATCAGATTGGCAGGAAAAGTTTTCAAAAGCGTCTTCAAGGGTATAGGGATGTATTCATTCAGCCATGACTTAGACATAGGAGGAACAGGACTCTGTCAAACATGACATTGAACGGGAGGCAGGGACTGTGATCCGGGAGCGGCCAAGGCCTAGTTCCACCTAGAGATTTTGATGAGGCGAAAAACAACACACTCCAGGAGTTGCTGGGATGCTGGAATCATTGCTCCCTCTTCCCTCACTCAGTTTGCCAGTCCTATTGTCCCTTGTTAGAAAAAATCCTGGAGCCCTGAGGATGTGCGTAGACTATCGTAAAATTAACAACCACATGGTCAAAGATAGCTACGCCATCCCGAAAATTGAAGATCTTTTTCTCCACATCTGAACGGGCCAAATATTTCACATCTGTAGGATACTAAGCAAGGCCTACTATCAGGTGCCTCTGACAGAAAGACCCCACAGTTTCAGCCTTTACAACCCCTTTTTGGTCTTTATTTCTTGGCGTCCGTATGCCATGGGTCTGAAAAACAGTCCAGACATGTTTTCAGCGGGGGCTGCCTAATGGAGAAAGTCTTCTGTGACATTTGAATCTGGCCGAACTCATTGTCTTTTTGGATGATGTTTTTTGATTCATGGGAAGATCCCTGGAAGAACTGGAGGATCGAACCATCCAGGCTCTGGAAGGCTGGCGGAAGTTCCCGTCTAAAGCTGGATCAGAAAAATGCATTTTCGGCACAACCGAAATTAAGCATTTAGGTTTTATCATTTTCTGGAGAAGGGTGCGCGCCCAGACCCTGGGCAAACAGAAGCACTGACAACGTCAGCCAGTCCCTCGCACGGTAAAGGACATAAAGAGTTTCATAGGATTTGCAGGGTTTTATCGGCGGGTTCATCCCACAATTTGCCACCATGGTTTGAAACCACGAATGATTTGACGCTGGGCTACATTCCCAACCGGACTGCCCAGAATAACGGAAAGAAAGCTACCCTAACCCTGGTTCTGACATATCACACATGTGGGAGTGAAGAACACCAGAATGCCCTTTGAGTCAGTCATACAAGCTCTGACTACAGAACCCATCTTAGGCATAGCGGATAAAACTCAACCATTCACCCTAGACACTGTGATGCCAGTGTAACAGGATTTAGGGCTGTCCTATATCAAAAGCCCAGGAAGGGAAGTTCCGTGTCATCTCATATGCAAGCCGTGGGGTACGCCGAGAGCACTAGACCGAGCAGAACTACCCTGCTCACAAACGGGAGTTTCTAGCTTTTGAAGTGGGCAATGAGTGAGAAAAGTTTAGAGATTATTTTGTTAGGATCAAAAGGTCACCGTAGTTACTGATAATAATCCTTTATGTTATATTTTGAAAAAAATGCTCAGCTAGATGGCCACAAGTCATCGTTGGTTGGCCTCACTCTCATTATTTGATTTTGATCTGAGGTTATAAAAGGAGCTTTTACACACTGATGCGCGGATGACTGTCCAGACGCCTGCTCAGGCACCCCCAGAAAGAAGAGAAGAATACCAGCGAGTTTTGGAACAGACAACATTTTTTTTCAGGATAAGGCCACAAAATTTGAAGAAGAAATGGAAACTGTATCGCTGGATAAAGAAGTTCTGTGTGCCTTGCTAGAAGCAAGAGGAAGGTCTATGTCTACAGACCATCGTCAGCAGACAAAGGTACTTGATGATGATGAAGAAGGGGTATGCTGCCATTGATCAAATGCTGAAAGACGCCGCTGACCAGCACGAAATCAGGATGCAGTGTGTTGGATCCCCAGGATTTACACAGAGATCAATTTCAAACGCAGAGTGGAGACAGTTACAGTTGGCTGACAGTACACTGAGTGTGGTAATTAGAACCATAGAAGAAGGGAAACAGTTAGACAGTATAGTCAGATGAACCCATGTCCTCCAGAATTTAAAGTATTTGTTTAGGGAACAAGCCAGACTATGAAATGATTGATAGGGTTTTGTACAGGAAATCTTTAGATCAAGGCACCATAAGTCACCAGTTGGTTGTACCAGTATCATCTCACCGCAGAGACAGGCGCTATGAAGGGAGTACATGAAGATCTGTACACACACACACTGCGATGATGCCCTGCGGCAGGCCAGGAAACGATTTTTCTGGCCATTCATGGCTAGGGACATAGAAAGGAAAATAAAACGCTGTGAATACGTTGTATCAGAAAAGGGAGCGCATGCACAGAGAGCGCCAATGCAGTCATAGAGACTTAGCTATCCACTGGAACTGTTGTCAGTGGATTATTCTGACTATATAGAAGGTCCGAGGGTCAGAAACAAGATATTTTAGTGGTAATGGACCATTTTTACAAATTCTCCCAAGCAATTCTGACAAAGAGAACCAAACAGGCAAAGAAGAGTTGCCCGAGCACTCTGGAACAATTTCTTCCTTGTGTATGGATTTTCCTGCACGAATACTGACAGATCAAGGAAGAGATTTTGAGTCCAAACTCATGAAGGACATTTGTGAACTGGCAGGGATAGATAGTGTCCGCACAACCCCATACCATCCGTCGGGAAATCCAGTAGAGCGCTGGAACAGAACCTTGATTGGAATGTTAAGAAAGCCTCGAGGATTTTCAGAAGCAGGATTGGAGGAAATACTTGCGACAAGTGGTGCATGCATACAATGCACGGATACATGAGAGTACAGGCTTCAGCCCGTACCACCTATTTTTTGGACGCCACCCCAGGTTTGCCTGTGGATTTAGCTTTTCGGGATAAGATCTGGAAAGCAAATAAGTGCAGTACACAACACAGTACAGGTCAAATCACTAAAAGGGAGTATGGCTGCAGCAGCTTTATGATCTGGCAAAAGCTGCTATGGAACATTCTGCTCACAAGAACAAAGTACGCTATGATGGCAAGAGCACACGCTGCAGAACTAGAACCAGGTGACAGATGTTTAGTGAGAAGAGTGGGGGCAAAAATTCACTCAAAGGTCCGACGACCGATGGGAGCCTGATGTGTACACAGTGGGTGTCCTAAAAGAGATGGCCTACCTGTATACACTGTTCGAAAAGGAGAAGGGCGATGGCGTTTTGCGCACCGTGCACTTCCTGCATCGTAACTTACTGTTACCCAGTAGGATTTCTGGAAGTGGAACAGAAGCCGCTGGCTGATAAGAACTTTGGAGTTTTCTCCATCAGAGGAAAGGAAGAGGAACACTCCCAAATCAGGTCACTGATTATCATGAGTCGGATCATGAGGAGGCCCAGGAGGAACTCCCTTCTGTGGAAATAGTCGTGACCGCTGGCCCGAGGGACATTGAGCCAACAGCACCAAGCGTTTGTGTCCACAGCAGAAACAAAAGGTAACAGAAGTTGCTGAAAACAGGATCTGACAGCTGAGGATATTTCTCATTTGGGTGATGATCTGGCACGAGATGGAGGAGAGGAAGTCAACCTCCAGGGGAGTTGAATGAGTCATCAGGGGACGCAGAGGCCCAAAGAGAAAATCTTTCGCAGGAGCCAGAGATCTTGGAAGATAAAATCCAAGAAAAACATGATGTGCAGGAAGGTGCAAAACATGTCGGAGGACAATGGCAAGGAAGAAGGGAAATCCGACAAAAGAGATGTAGAGGAGGAAGAAAAGCCAAACCCCTGCCCAAGGCGTTCCACGAGAACGAGGAAGGCAGTGGAAAGACTAAATTTGGGCATCAGGTCACAACAGAGAAACCCCCAAAGAGGGACATGAGCTGGAAAAGGTCATGATCACACTCAAAGGGTTACAGGAACAAGGGGATACCATTCCGCTTGAAATCCGGTTTAACTTGATTTTGTGGGGACTTGGGGAAATTTGTAAAGCTCTTGTAGAATGCTAGACTTAGCCTTGGTAGATAGCTATTGTGTACCAGTGTGTGTGTGGTGTGTGTGTCCAGTATAGGTTTGCACTCAAAAGAACTGACAGTCTTGTTACCACTTTTAGGCTGCCTCACATGGGATGGAAGGATGAAGAGATTGCAACAACCATACATAAATTCTTAGAAAAGAAAGAGGGAATCGGTTCAAGGGCCAGGTCTGAAAAAGAAGTTGTCTTCTACTGTTGCTAATATTGGTTTCCATTTTTTTTCGATTACCAAATGTTCAGGTTACTTGAAATTGAAAATTCCAATAGTTCAATCCATTTTTTAAAAGATTTCCATAAGGGTTTATGGGAACTTTTCTTGCCAGGGGTATGTGTAACCCCCCACATAAAATAAGGAAATTTCCGTGGTAGATTACAGCCAGGTTGGTTCTGCCAACACATTAGTGTAAACAAAGAAAAAAAAGTCGAAAATTGCACAGATGCTGTGCGTATAGTTTCGGAGGCAAATTTTTACTAAACAGGAAGTAGTCCCGCAGAAAATAAACAAACAAACAAACAAAAAAATAATAAATAAATTGTATCAGGGATTTCTCTCTTATTATAACGTTCTAGGAAGTCTTTATTAGTGGTATAAATTAAGGAGTACTCATTTAAATGGAAAGGAATGTTTTGAAGTAGTAATCTCTAATGAGAACAAAGAAAATTATTATTTCTACACTTGTTTTAAATTGCAGGTCTCAGTATGGTATAGAGAAAGAAAAAAAACGAAAAGAGAAATAAGTAACTAAATTATCAGTCCTAAACAGCTAGTTTTCTCAAAGAAGAAAAGAGTTGGAAAAGAAATGAATTTTGCACCTGGTTTTGGGCCACATGGTTGGCCACATGTTTCTAGGTAGACTGAACAAAGACTGATAGGCCTTGTGACTAGAATGTGGCAAACCTTCATGCAACCTACCTTTCACCTGTGGACACTTGTATGAAATAGTTTATAGCAGAGGCAAATGGTTTGGAAAGGATTTTGGTTTGATGTTTCTGAAATATGGTTTACTCAGAATGTGAGATTTTTTATTGGGTGTTGTATTGGTAAGACTTGTGCTGACTTTATCCATGTATATTTGATTTGATTCTGAATTTGGGCGAGATGCTCTCAAAGATATGATGGGGTTTGTATTCATTGTTTTGTATAATTTCTTGTGGAAAACAATATAATGTGCTGGTAAATAACAGAGGAGTAAAATGGAGAAGTGAGATATCTGTTTGGAAATTATGACCTTTGGGAAATTAATATTGGAAGGGCGCAGGAGCGACCAAAATGGGGTGATATGAGGTGTTGTGGGAAACACACCTCGTATCAAAATTGTTTGGTACACTGTGACATGGAGATGTGACAGAGTGTCAATAATAGGTATTGAGCAGGAAATGCTCAGTAGCATTCGGTGTATACTTTGTTTGATTTTCCTCATGGGCAAAATCTTGTACAGACAAAAGATAGCACAGGATGACAAAGCAATTCATGACCATGCGGTTTGGCAAAAAATGGCAGGGTTGTGGAACATGTGGCCAGGGACAAGGGGAAATTTCCATGTGGCATGGTGACATGCGACTCATTGACTGGTTTCCCTACTGTAAAAGCAGAGGAATAGGGAGAGTCAATTTATTAGCATATTTATTTTCACATTGTACTCATTTTTTTTGTAACATGTGCCTGTTGATTTGCAAGTGTATTTTTAATACGTTTAAGATCTTATGGTTTGTAGTTGAACTTTTCTTTTCAGCCATAGTTTGTCCTTTCAGGATGATGTGTAGCCATTGATTTATTTTAAGAAATTGTGGAGAGATCAGACAGAAAAATCACTATGTTTTTGTTTTTTTTTTTTTCAGACGATTTTTTCTTTTGGCTTGAGACCCTTGGTTTTGTTCTGGTGGTTAGTACTGTGTTTCTTATTTAACTCCAAAAGGCTCTTGAGACTCATAAAGATTAAAAAAAACTTCTAAAATCACTCTAAAATTCTGTAAAACTCTAAAAACTTCTCTGGATCTCAGCTGTGTTTTTTATATTTCCATGTGGTTGGGTATGGATAGGCCATACTGTTGGAAAGGAATATTTTGGGCTGATCTGGGAAAGTTTTTGTTTCTTTTTGTTCTCCTTTATTATTCTGGCTTAGTTAGTTCCTATTATTCAAATAAACGCTTTTTGTTTAGTTTTACTCGGTTTGTGGACTCCAGTCTGTTATGAAATTTGGTTGAGTAGTTAGAAACAAAGATACTTAACAAGCACGCACCTCACCCAAAATTGTAACCAAAGGACACGGGTTTACACATCGTTTGCTTGAATAACTGAGTTTAACGTCCCTCTATAGCAGAAGCCGTTGGAGACATATGCTATTCGTCTGCTTGATGAAGTCAGGGCTTTACGTCCCCTTTTACCATTCGATGTTCTGCTTCTGCTTTCAAAAGTATTGTCTGCTTCAACTCGCGATCGTTTCAAGTAAATTTTGTTGAAAAATCTTATTACCGTAACGAAAAATAGATTTCCGTAATTGCCGTAGCTACTTCATTTTTTTGTTAATTGCCATAGAAAATACGGAAGTTCCATAGGGGTAGGCATGTATGAAACAGGGAACTGCATCCTCCAAATGAAGAAATAATGGGGACTATTAACAGTTCTGTTCAGAAGACAGGGAAGGAACTTTCTGGTAGATACTGTGATCAAAATCAGCCTGACATTATCTACTTCTTGACACGCACAAGTAACCATTGCTAGGAAAAGTCATCACCATATTTCATTCCTTGCTTATTGATCACTTGAAAATCCATCCTCCCCCACCACCCTTGAAACCCCAGTCCTTTCGGTTTACATGGATTGCCTGCCACATGGAGAGGGGCAATTAACTGATGTCAGCAGGACACTGCTGCACCAGATGGTCAGACAGACCAACCACCTCAGTGTCTTTACCTGTCCGCCCATAGTCACACCACTCCGTGCTACAGGTAGTTAACTAATGCTGGCGGGTTGCAGCCTGTCTCATGAGGCAGCAGTCAACTCACATCAACAGCATCCACATCCCTCACAACCACACCCACCCCCCTGCCTCTCCCCTCATGCAAGAAAAGTATTGAAAAGTTAGACAGCACACAACACAAAGCTGCAAGGCTGACTTCTCTTAATTCTGATTTCCATTTCAGAACAACAGAATCTTTCAACAGTACAGCTAGAAAAGGGGCAAATATAAGGTAGTTCTCTGACAGTGAGAAAGATAAAGCTTCCGAGATACACTTATGGAAGATGTCAGAATTAATCTGAACTCTCCCAAGCATGTAGGGTGTTGTGAAATGCTGTCACATTAGACCACCTCGCTGCACATTTCATGCTTCATCATATGACCGACCATCTTTACAAGGAATGTTAACAATAAGAAAATATGTACAAAGTTTCCTCGCCTCTCATCGTGAATGTAACAGCTGGCTTCCCGTTACAAATTCAAACGCAGCTTTAAGCTATCAGACTTTCCTTAACTTGGCACATGCAACAGGATGGTATGATGAAGCCTGTATTAAGGCACGTTTACTAAACTATCTGCGAGTATCTGAGTCAGGTTTACGTTTTGGCAAGATCTGATGTAACTTTACAAATTTTGGTGAGGTCTGGAATGTTTAGGGATTTCGACAGTCGTTGGGGAACAGGGCAGAAATTTCAATCTGGGATCAGGTTTATCATGAGGTGACAAAAGACAACGCTGGAAATTTCTCCTTACATGCAGGAGAAGCACTTCCTACATGTCCTTCCTGTTGGAACTTTTCTCTGTGGTCATCAGCATCTAGATCTCAGTGCCACTGACTTAGTCAATTCATTTTGAAATTTCAGGTAAGAATGTGGAGAGGCAGACTCACTCCATCCAATACAGACAAGCTGATGACGTGAATCTCACTAAACAAGAAGCTGGAGAAGATGGTTTAGTATCCCGATTGTAAGATCAATTCAAATACATATCTATGCCTGATTGATTTATTCATTTGAAACACTGACTATGCATACTCCATACAGAAGAAATGCCTGAAACTGTAAAAAAAAAAAAAAAGAAAAAAAGTGGTTCGCGAAAAAAAAAACAATCATGTCGCGTCTATATGTCAGCAATACAGACAAAAATAATCTTATAATTTATATACCTGACCCATTCACATCACCTTCTTTTTCTCTAATGGTGCGTCTTCCATGTTGAGTGCTGTGACAATGTTTTGAGATTAGTTTGTTTCTGTATTGATGATAATTTTTTTTTTGTACTTTAATAGAATAATTTTGACAGAATTAGCCAATTACTTTTTCCGCCCAGTCACATGCCCGGCTTCCTCTTGTCACTGAAAGCTTCCCTATCCCACACCAGACATACATCTTCAAGGTCCCTCTTTGTCTGTCTGTTCAAGACTTTGAACCCTACCATTTCATGGTGTTTTATACATCATAGGGAGAAAAAAAATGTGACCACTGGCCATCTCTCCAGACATGTACCCGTGGACCGAACATTTTGGTTGATCAGTGCCATCTCTAGACATTTACCTGTGGAAACATTTTGGTTGATCATTGCCATCATCCAGACTTGTACCTGTGGAACATTTTTGGTTGATCTTTGACCATCTCAGGACATTACCTGTGGAACAGTTTGGTGATTCTTTGACATCTTCAGCCATTTACCTGTGAGAGAACAGCTTGGTTGATCATTGCCCTTCTTAAACATTTACCTGTTGGAACCATTTTTGGTTCCTGGGCCTCCACCTACCTACAAGCCAGGATTTTGCGGAACATCGGCTCGCAATCAGAAGACTGAAACTATGTAGTCCTGTCTCGCTCCATTACGTATTTAATGGATGTGTCCCTAAGTAAGTTGCTCAAATTTTTCATCAGCACAGGAAAAGACCATATTGTCTTTGTCTCCTTACCGCACACGTCTATTGGGCCTGATTATGTTAGCGAGGAGGACGTGATATTATGGCGAAAAAGGAAGCATGTGGAACCTATCCCGTCAAAGACAGAAAAGGAACTCTTAGGGACGATTCTTTTTTATATCACCTAGATGTAACTACGACTCATAAGCCTAGTGCATTCCCTTGGCGGACAGATGGGGCGAGATGGACGTGTAGACAGAACGCGGGGTCTCATGGGCACGCACGGTACAGGACTTCTACCTAGTGATGTGGTGCGGGCGATATGCATGCACTGAGAAGAGAAGGAAAGCAGTGAGAGAGAGACCTTCTTGGACCTGCGTTTGCACACGCACATTTTTTTGGCTATAGGAGCGCACACGACACTTTCACTTAAGGGATGGAAGCTGGGGGGGAGAAAGGAAGAGAGAGAAAAGCACTTGAAAACAAGTAGCTGAAGATAGTAGGAATCGAGATCAGTCCTCGAAAGCACTAGCGTTTTACAGCGAAGTCATGACAAGCAAGAGGGACATATGTCAGGGCTGAAAGGGAGGCAGTAGTGAAACAGACGGAGAGGCAGCTCTTGGGTGGGTGTTGAACTACAGTGATGCTGAAATTGATTGGTCAATTTCAAATGAGGCGGCAGTGAAGGGAGGGGGGGGGGTGGGGTGGGGATGGGGGGGGGGGGAGGAGGGGAGAGAGGAGTGGGAGCTAGGAGAAGCACAACGGAAGGTAAGAATAGAGAGGCGCTGAAGATAAGCCGCATTGTAGCTGTGAGGGGGAGAGTGTTTAATGCCATCTATTTCAAAGTGGACAGTTAAAACCCTCAGCGAAACAAAAACAAAATCGCTAGTGTTTTTTTTTCGGCCGACAAATTATTCTCGATGATTTCATTTTTTCTTCTTTTCTCTTTCTTCCTTTTGAACAGACTCCTGTGTTAGTTACCTACCACCTTGCATCACAGAGTCGACACGTGTTAGAGCTGCGGGCTAAACCTCCTGCTTCTCCTGGCCCCCGGTGCTCCGGGCTCGTGTGTGTTCCTTTACACACTTGTGTTGAAGTTATGCCTCATATGCATATTACTGGATATCTGCTCATCCTGATCTCTCTGTATCCGATTTTCTGATTATTACCTGATATTTACTGCTATCTGTCTCGCTATCTTTGCCTTCTGTACCTATGCCTTGCTCTCTGCTCTGCTTTCTCTGTTCTTTCTCTGTCTTCTGCTCTCTGCTTGTTTTTTTCTTTCCGCTCTTTTCCCTTTTTTTTCGCTGACAGCGGTGACGCGCGCAGGTATGTGGGAAGGGCGCTAGGACCGCCGGGCCGTGAGACGGGGCGCGCCCGGCCGGCACGCGTTCGGGGGGCCGCTGAGGGGGTCTGTTCCCGGCGGGCCTGGCCCCTTCGCGTGGTTGTGTCGGCGACGTGTCGAGCGGCGCGTCGGCCGGGCGAGGCGCAGGTCTCGCGCGCGCGGGAGTTGTCGCACCGGTATGTCGCACGCGTGGCCGGACTTCGCGGCGCGCCTGCGCGGGGGGGGCGCGTTGGGACGGGGACCGGGTACGCAGTGGAGCGCGCACGGGGCGTTTACAGTGCGTCTCGCGCATGCGGTAGGAGGTCGGGGGCAGCGCTGAGGCCCCGAGAGCGCCGTGTGGGGGTGTGCTCCTGGGCGTGTGTTCCCTGGGACGGCCTGGGTGCGCCCCGTCAGTCCCCGCGCCGTTCGCACGGTGCGCACCCCCCCCCCCCATAGTGAGTCGCCCCACCCCGGGCTTCGCGGTGGCCTCCCCCCGCGATCACCGCGCTGGTGCCCGCGGCGGCGCCCCGGGGCCGCCCAGGGCGGGGGGACGAGCGGCCACCCCACGCGCTTTGGGACCAGGGACGTGACGAATGGCGGCGTGGTCGCTGCCTCCCTGCCCGTTTCGGCGTGTCCCGCGCGCGCCCCCCCCCGTGGCCGTCGACGGCCGGCACAGACCACCCGCCCACGACAGGTGGCCGTATTCACTGCACCAGCTCGGGGCGACTGTTCTGGGATTGCTCGGCCCGTTTTCCTCGACTATGTCGGTTTACACTAACGCCTATAGAGGCCCGCGATGGGGCAGCGAAGGGAACGCACGAGACGGGGCTCTGACAGACAGGGAAGGCATGGAGATGGAAAACGAGAGACAGAAGGCAACGGACCATACGAGAGAACAGAACAGATGACAGGAAGCGAGAGAGAAGAAGAGAGGGATGGTGAATGAGATGAGAGCTAGTGGAAGAGGGCGCGTCGAAGGCAGCAGGCAGACGTGCGGCAGGCTGTGTGTCGAGAGGAGAGAGCGGAAACGAAAGAGAGAACGCGAAGCACGCACGGAGGTTCGGACTTAATGGTAGACGCCCAAGGAAGAGGGGAGTGAGGCAAGGAGAGCTCGACGCCCCCAGAACAGAGGCAGGAGAAGGGAACGACACTAAGTCTTCGTTCAACATACGCGTACCGTTCCGACTTGTGTGTGTGGGTGGTGTGTAGCATGGTGTGTGTGTGTGTCGATGTATGTGGTGTGTGTGTGTTGACTGAGTGTGTGTGGTGTGATTGACTGTGTGTGGTCAGTGTGAAAGGGGTGTGTTGCATGTGTGGTGTGTGTGTGGGGTGTTGACTGTCTGTTACATGTGTGTGTGAGGCAACCGACTGGGGTGTGTGGTGTGTGTGTGTTTGTTTGGTCCTGTGTCTGTCTGTGTGTGTGTGGTGTAGGTGAGTTGGTGTGTGTGTGTGTGTGTGTGGTGTTTGTGTGCGGGTGGGCGGCCGGAGCAGGAAAAGCAGCACCCACGCAAGACCCCCGACAAACAGAGCATGCGGCGAAAGAGAGACGAGGAAGCTCCGTGTCTTACTTATATCTGTGTGTTGATTTATGATGATGTTTATCTTGTGTTACCAGTCTTAATGTGGTTGCAGTGCACAGAGATTTTTTACCACCACCAAAACTCCCAGTTGAAAAATCTTTGCTGCCATAAGTTCATCCCCTTTACGTAGACAGCGAGACAACAGTCACTGGCCTAACCAGTGCAGAAAGAATAGCCACAAAAATTGAGTGGGAACTGGGCAGAACTTATGCTCAACCAGAACGGCATCTACCAAAAAACAATGAGATTTTATTTTTTTTTTAATTATTGCCAATGCTGCTATTTGTCTGGTGTAGGTTTTCTTTGCTTTGTTTTATTTTTCCCTGTTGTTTGCTTCTTTCCACTTGCGGGCCTTATTTCTTAAGCCATTCTTCAAACTTCCTTACACACCACCCCTACAAACCCCCCCCCCCCCCATTCAAAGGGACCATCCAGGGAGCAACACCGACATCCGTCTTCACATGGTATCCCCCGCAGCGCACTGTGCTACTGTAGTCCCCTCAGTTGGGCCTTTCAAGTGGTGTCCGCAATGACTCCCTCTCAGAATACCACATCACCAATTCCATGGCCCCTAACCCCCTCGTCTCCCACCCCAGACCCTGTACCGCAAGACAAGAGTCTGAGATACATGGCAGGCCTGTAGCTTCCAATGCGTAGACAAGTAGTGTTGTAAAAGAGTTCAGCGCCCCTTGCAGTATTAAGAACATGGTTGATAGGCAGAGAGACAATGGTGTGGTGATGGTCTGCCAAACTTAGCACCCCTCTAGGAGCATCCATTCACGCTTATCTCCTGGCCCTCCTTTTCCCATGTCACCCGTGGCCCTCCCTTTGTTCCCAAGGCGTGTGACCAGGAGAGGTATGTTGGGACTCCTACTTGCGCCTTAGGGTGTGCTACCCCCTGCGGGCGAACAGCCCACCCACCTCCCCCCAGAGGACCAAAGATGTCAGGTACAGCTCTCACAGCAGGAAGTAATACGTCACACCCCCCAGCAGAAACGCATTCTTACATCTAACAACGTCCTGTCAGCACACGTGCGGCGCTGAAAGCGATGACCTCCCCGTCCGACCTCCGCCCCCCGCCTGCCCCCATGGTGGTTCAGTGGCCCGTGCGGAAGAGAGACATGCGGGATCTAGTATGAGACCCAGACCAGACGCAGAGTCAACACCGCGGGGGCGGGGTGGCAGAGACCCCGGTGTACGAGGCGTTCAGAGACCCAGCTGTCCTCTGGTTTTCCCTCATCCGGGTCCTGGTCTGGTGCTACATGAGCGCCCACGCCCCCCCCCGCGCCCCCCCCCCCCCCTCCTCATCATGATGAGATGATTCACTGAGTCCATGTAGATCAGACATCACGCCGGAGCACGCAGAGGACCGGGACGCTGGTGTACGACAGGGGGGGGAAGCAAGATTCCGTACCCCTCTGCCTTGGCGGGAGTGGCATAGGACCAGAACACACAATGGAGCCAACAGGAGAAAGGCAGATATTCTCCCACCAATAATCTACCAGAGGAGGAAGTACCAAAAACACACAGTTTATGCCCTTGGCTCGCCCCACCGAGTGTGCTACACACCCTTCCAAGTGCACACTGTGTAAGAATCTTCTTCGCCTGAACTTCAGGCGAGTCCTTTAAGCAGTATAACAAAGGGCCTACACATGTGCACGAAGACAATACACCAAATAAATGTCCAGTCCCGGAGCTTCGTGTTGGTTGTGGAGGGCGCCACCAAAGCTAGGGGACATCACTGCCAGTATGATGTAGAGATATGGTGGGGCAACCACCAACCAGCATGAGAGGCATGAAACGAAAAAGACAATCAAGCGTAGGTTCTGCAGTAATTCGTTGGCAAGTATTGATGGGCACCACCACAGTGCAGACCCTGGTGAAGCACAAACAATCACTAATGTTCATGTCAGTGTTCTGTGGTGTGGTGTGGAAGGAAAAGCACGCAAACCACCAATGTCCACTGAAAAGGAGCCCATAATGTCAGCGATGTTCATCCCGTGTGGTGGTTAACCAATTCACTATGTTCCTCAGTGCTGTTGTTGTGGGCCCACCACGAGTGTACACGAAGTAAGAACAAGTGCACACATGAATTCAGCAGACCACCACAACGTGGAGCTGGTGGTTGTGGGCCCCACCACATGTATCACTGAAGACATTCACTTATGTATCCATGCTGTTGTTGTGGGCCACTCATCATTTACACTGAAGAACAATTCCCCTGATTCACCCAGTGCTGTTTGTTTTGTGGGCCACCACATGTACACTGAAACACAATTCCACTATGTTCATCCGGTTCTGTGTGGTTGTGGTCCACCACACATGTACATGAAGCACAATTGTCACTATGGTTCATCCCAAGAATCTGGTTGTTGTGAGGCCCCCACCACATGTGCACTGAAACAATTCACACATGTCATAGCCAGTTTTCGTGGTTGAAGGGTCACACCACTGTGCCTAAAGAACAATCCACATGTTCACCTAGTGCTGGGGTTGTGGGTCACCACCACATGTGCACTAAGAACAATACCCAGTTCACCTAGTGCTGGTGTTTGGGCCAAGGACACCAAGTTCCGCTTCAATGTTTTTCCCTGGACCATTCTGCACTGCTTGACAGTCAACAGTTTTCTTTTCTCTTACCCCTAGGTTCCCTCCGTTACCAGTTCTACATTTCCATTCCATATAGTTTTTCTTCGAAACTGATGAAAGTCGTCGTTTACAATGAATCCTAATTTGATGCTATGAACTGGTAGATGTTTCCACTTGTACCAGTGGTGATATTATCATACATTTAGGATCTTGTGGTAACATCTCATTTCCCAGGTTTTGGATTCTTGATTCCAGATGGTCAATGTTTGCCTACAGTATACAGATCGTGTGTGTTCATGGCGAACCCAATACAATTCCTTTCCCATACACTTTCCGAGTACAGCTTAAAGCGACTAAAAACCTGCATGAAAAAAAGAAAAATCCATGTTTTACTGAAATCCCTTCAAAGAAACTATCATGGAGACTGGAAATCCTGGTAAATGATATAATGTGTGAACTGTCCTACATGTACTAAGCAGCCCTCACATCCTGTGAGACAGGTGAGAGGTCAGACCGTCTAGGTGGTGTAGCTACCGTATCCTTTACCAGATTGAGATCATTTCACCAACAACATATTCCGCAGATAAAATCTTTTCCCCTACATTTGACAACTGTTTTTTCTTGTCCAGACAGTTCATGACAACCTGGTATGAAACAGTTCCTATGGGCTGCTGTGTGCTGTTATAAGTTAAGTGCGACAAATGTAGATTGAGGTGCTGCACAGCCCCGCCCCCCATCCCTCCCACTGCCTCCCCCCCCTTCCCTCCCCTCCCAACCCAATAGCTGGCAACCTGTGCATGATACTGGCCACTTCCCCCAGTGCCCAAACTGGGGGCGACCCCTTGGCAGACCCCTGGGGGGGAACCCCTTTCCAATGGACCCTTCCTGACCCCTGACCTCTCATAGGACTGTTTTTCTACCGGTGGAGGGAACTGGACAGTGACAGCAGCTGTGGTGTGAAGGACAGACGTGAGGAAGCAGAGATACAAATCAGGGAAGGAAACCTCCTGGCTGGCGAATGTATCTGCCAACAGACACAAGAAAACCCCAACCCCCCCCCCCCTCTCCCTCCCCATATCCATAAACTTTTCTTTTTTTCCACATGTCCCTGAACCAGCTGACAGCATACAGCAACAATGAATTTGAGCCATGCAAAGTGGAATATATCTTCTCACAGTTGTTGGCCACCTGGCATGGTCCTGCTGTCTGGGCATACCGTTGTGTCCCCGAGATCATTCTGAAAAACAGGAAACCCTGGAGGGTCAGTCGACAGAAGTACACTGAGGTAGCATCCAGGACGCAACTACAGAAAAAGGCTGGGCTTGACACAGGACTTGGTCCCTCTTCTCTGGTGTCTGCCCATGTGCCCATGATCACCTTGGGTCTCTGGGACAGTCCAGACACAAACCCTATTGCTTAGGTCACATCATAGATGGTGACTGAACCTAAAAACCTTCCAATCGCCAGATGCGCATGAGTCCCTGACAGACACATCACCCCTTAGAGCCTGTGTCCTTGTGACTGATAGGAAGAATACATGGTGATGTAGCTGTGACTGAAGAATCCAGTTAAAAATCCTTTCATAGATCGCATAGGAGTCATTTTGACTAGAAACGATAGAGATGACAAGATCACTGGACAGTAAACCTCGTGTAATCTTTGATTTATCATGCATTTGTAGTGGAAATCACTTAAACCATGTGAATGCATGGCATACAAGTACTAGACTTCAATATCCTGTGGCTTCTACAAGCCTGTAAAACAATGTGGAATGTCTGAAAATGTGCGCGGAAAAGAGTTTGGTTGATTCAACAAAACCCGAAGGGTGGATCTCTGTTCTTTTTCAGTAGTTAATGCTTGTTTCCCCCAACTGCTCCTCCAAAGGCAAGTTTTCCCCGACAAAACTTTTCTACTGTTGCCTTTTCAAAAAGCTGCAAGCGTTGCTCTGCCTGGCAGCACGGAGTATCCTCCCACATTAATCTCAGTTCTTGTATCATTACCAGTTCATGTTGTGCAAGATCCTTCAACTCTTCTGATCATCCTGTAATCTGAAATCTAAAATTTTCTCCACCCGCACTAGTGGCTTGTCTCATGCCAGTTTTCCCCAAAACTTTCCCCCCCCCTTCCCAGAACCCACTTCTCTCTCTCTTCCTCTTCTCTCTTTCTTCACCCTCCCTCTGACTTTCTCTTCCTCTCTTCGCTCTCTTCTCTCTGTCTCTCACTCTCTCTCTCTCTCTCTCTCTCACACATACACACACACACACACACACACATACACACACATACAACACACACATACACACACACAAGCACACACCCACACACACAACTACGCCACAACACACACACTACACACCACACACATACACACACACACACACACATTACACACACACACAACACAATCAACACACACCCACACACACTATACACACACACACACACACACACAGAACCAATACACACCACACACACCACATACCTCCACACCACACACACACTCACACATACCTAGCACACACACACACACACACACACACATACCACACACACACACACACACACTCCACACACACACCACACAACACCATGCAATGACACACACTCACCAATGTACACACCCAGATCACCTGGTGGTGAACTTGAAGGACTGAGGCGGCGGGTAAGCCCGCCTTGTCTTGGACACACGTACTCTCCTGCAGCAACTTGCGCACATACACTCCACTGCAAGGGCCACAGATGGTCGCTGGGAACAACAAGTCAACCCTCTAGGCGAGGTAGCCCTGCCAATGAAAGCTGCTGTTCGATACTCTCCTGCAGCAACTTGACCACACACACAATGTATCACTGAATGGTCTTTCATACATTAAAATCAATTGAAGCTTCTTCAGGACCAGGCATGAAACATGCCACTGAAAAGCTTGCTTTGCTACTAACATCTGAACAGCTACCACGGTTGGACCCCAAAAAAAAAAAAAAAAAATCTTTTGTTTTAATGTTTTTCCTTGTTTTATTAGTTTGCTGTTGTTGTTGAGAGAGTTGGGAAGGGGAACGTTTTAGTCAGATATATCTTTCTAATGATAAAGACTCCCTCTTCTTTTAAACACAGGATTTTTTTTTCAATGGGGTTTGTTTTTTTTTTGTTTTTTGTTTTTTTTTTTTGTTTTTTTTTTTTTTTTTAACTTTGTTTTTTTTTTTTAGTTTTTTTTTTTTTTTTTTTTTTTAAAGGGGTCCCTTTTGTTATGGTTTTTTTTTCATTTTTGGTTTTTTTTTTTTGTGATGGGTTTTTTTTTGACTATGTTTTTTTTTTAGTAGCACAGGGTATTGTTTTTCCCCTTCCCTTAATGGGGGGGGGGGGGGGGGGGTTTTTTTATTTTTTTTCTTTTTTTTTTTTTGTTTTGTTTTTGGGGGTTTTTTTTTTTTTTGGTGTTGGGTTCTGTTGAGGGGTGGGGGGGGAAGGGGTTTTTTTTTTTTTTTTATCAGTTTTTTTTTTTTTTTAAATATTTCTTTTTAATGATAACGCCTTTCCATTAAAGGATATTCTTTTTAAACAGTGTTTTTTTTTTTCTTTAGGGGGTTTGTCTGTTTCCTGCGCCAGTACAGTCTCCCTCCATTTACGACATACTTTTCTTATTTCATTAAAGACCTTCTTTTCATCATTTTTATATAAGACTTCGTCTCTCTGGAATCATTTTTTACATTATATTCATCCTTGCCAGATTAAACATCCAATTCTCTCAGCTTCACTCACACACCACACACACACACATCACACACCACACACCCACCCACACACAACACACACCCACACACTCTCTATCACTCACGTATTCCTCACTCACATACCTGCCCTGAGGGTCAAAGCTGAAACTAAACAGTGTAATCTGTGTAAATCAGGTCTCCTCTCCAATGCATGTTGAGGGACTTTGGACTGAACTAATTGTTACTTCCCTCCCTACCAGCCTACATTGTGGAGTGACACACTGCCGTTTACAGCAAGTCTGTGTTATTTACATTGTCATTGTCTCTCCCCACCAAAACCACTCATCAATTTACCTAAACTAAACATTTGACACCTGGGTTAATTTACATTACATCATTACAGAGTAATCTCAGGTGACCTGGACAGGTCAGGGATCATTCCTCCCATCCTTACCTCAATAATCTGATCCCCCCCCCCCCAACACACACAAAACAGAGAGGAGGGGGGG
Organism: Conus betulinus; assembly: GCA_016801955.1. Classification (NCBI taxonomy): domain Eukaryota; kingdom Metazoa; phylum Mollusca; class Gastropoda; order Neogastropoda; family Conidae; genus Conus; species Conus betulinus. Next base: position 21,493 of record JADBJO010014763.1, read on the forward strand.
GTGAGGGAATAGAGAAGGAGAAAGAAGCAAAAAGATGCTTGTTTCAATATGATTAATACTTCTTTCTTGTCCATAAAGGACAACTACTAAATTCTGTAAATCAGCTTGATTCTGTCCAAATTCTCGCCATGTATTGTGTTGCTGAATGCCACACAAAATCCAACAAAGCAACAAGATAATCCGACAGATGGGCGGCCAGCCATTTCATCGCACTCCTCAGTACAATCTCTGGCCTGGGGCAAAAACTGGAATGAACACCCCCCTGAAACCCTGATGCGTTTGCTGTCCTTCACAAGGCCATACCCTGCTGCCCTCCCATCTTCGTGGCCTGCACACACTGCGTCTTCAAGTAGCGGGAATAGTAGTAGAGCCCTGGATCTCGTTCACATTCACTGACACGTCCCAAGCTGGGATTGCAGGTGAAGGCATGGAGGCATGCCATACAGACACCACCCCAAATGGCTTGGAATTACAACAACAAACAAAACCCAGTGCCACTACATGGTGACCCCTTAGTTGGTGATTTCTTCCCAGTCAAAAACACAACAGTTTTAAAAAAAAATGATCAAACATGTCGAAGTGTGAGAAGTTTGTGTCTTTCAAATGTCTGAGGGATGGGGCAGAGCCAAACTGTTCTCCAAGGCACGGCGGGCATTTTTCAGTGAAATGAACTGACACAACCAGTACGTCAAGGAAAGCACTGCCAAGTTTTTGGAAATTGTGACTGCTTTCAGTGCCGCACTGACAGTGCAACAAGCTGAAGCAGAAGAAAACACCTCATGTTTGAGTCTGCTTATCAAGTGGTCTGGTATCTTAAATCTCCCTACATTATACCTTGGTGTTGCCTTTGAACAGAAGTGTGATCTGTGATGGAGAGTTTACAACTGCCTTTCTGGTGGTTTTCATCCAAAAATCTTGTGTGTGTGTGTGTGGTGTGTGTGTGTGTGCATGTGATGCGTGCATGTGGTGTGTGTGTGTGTGTGGGTGTGTGTGTGTGTTTGTGCACGC
>JADBJO010014763.1:30000-37500 GCA_016801955.1 Conus betulinus
CAGGCTCAAGGATTTTTCCCTATATCTAACACTCTGTACTTCAGGATTTTCATTTTTTCATCAGTTTATTTCCTTACAGCACTTTCCTGTTCTACTTGGCTACCCTTCATTGGCTCCCTTGGGTGTCACTGGACTGTTTTTGAACCCCTTGGTGGTGGGACCACCACAGAAATTAGAGAATGTAGTACATCTCCATTTGATGGGTCACCAACCCAATCAGCTGTGCCTCACTGATCAATCCGAATCAGTGAACGAAAGGCCGCTGATCAGGTGACATGAATAGTTCTGTTTTTTAAGATGGACTGAGATGGTGCCCACAGGCCACTGGGTAGGAATTTACATTTATAATCAAACGCCCTAATTGCAATTATCTAGTGTAGGAATTTACATTTATAATCTAACGCCCTAATTTCATATCTAGTGTAGGAATTTCCATCTATAATCTAACGCCTTAATTTCATATCTAGTGTAGGAATTTCCATCTATAATCTAACGCCTTAATTTCATATGTAGTGTAGGAATTACATTTATAATCTAAACGCCTTAATTTCATATGTAGTGTAGGAATTTCAATCTATAATCTAACGCCCTAATTTCATATCTAGTGTAGGAATTTTCATCTATAATCTAACGCCTTAATTTCATATGTAGTGTAGGAATTTACATCTACAATCTAACACCCTAATTTCATATGTAGTGTAGGAATTTCCATCTATAATCTAACGCCCTAATTTCATATCTAGTGTAGGAATTTACATCAATAATCTAACGCCTTAATTTCATATCTAGTGTAGGAATTTCCATCTATAATCTAACACCCTGATTTCATATCTAGTGCAGGAATTTCCATCTATAATCTAACACCCTAAATTCATATCTAGTGTAGGAATTAACATTTATAATCTAACGCCTTAATTTCATATGTAGTGTAGGAATTTACATTTATAATCTAACACCCTAATTGCATATCTAGCGTAGGAATTTCCATTTATAATCATATGTAGTGTAGAAAAAATGTACACTTATAATCTAACGCCCTAATTGCGTATCTAGTGTAGGAATTTATATTTATGATCTAACGCCCTAATTTCATATCTAGTGTAGGAATTTACATTTATAATCTAACGCCCTACTTGCATAACTAGTGTAGGAATTTTCATTCTATAATCTAACGCCCTAATTGCATATCTAGTGTAGGAATTTTACATCTATAATCTAACGCCCTAATTGCATATCTAGTGTAGGAATTTACATCTATTATCTAACGCCCTGCTTACATATCTAGTGTAGGAATTTACATCTATAATCTAACGCCCTAATTGCATATCTAGTGTAGGAATTTTACATTTATAATCTAACGCCCTAATTGCATATGTAATGTAGGAATTTACATCTATAATATTATGCCTTAATTTCATATCTAATGCAGGAGTTTACATCTATAATGTAACACCCTAATTTCATATCTAGTCTAGGAGTTTACATTTATAATCCAACACCCTAATTTTATATCTAGTGTAGGAGTTTACATTTATATCTAACATACTAATTTCATACCTAGTGTAGGAGTTTACATTTATAATCTAACATCCTAATTTTATATCTAGTGTATGAATCTATATTTATAATCTAATGCCCTAATTTCATATTCACATTTCAATTCTCTCACAAACCATTCCCTTCCCCATCCCCTATTTTGTTAATCTTTGCCAAGCCATTATGGTGATGGCAGAGGAATTGTCAGCCTGCACTTGTTTTCCACCGTTTCTGACTTGTTCAACATACATATCTCTGTGCAAAGTCTACCAGTGGTCCATGACTTGTTCAACATACACGTCTCTGTGCAAGTCTACCAGTGGTCCATGACTTGTTCAACATACACGTCTCTGCGCAAGCCTACCAGTGGCCCATGACTTGTTCAACATACACGTCTCTGTGCAAGTCTACCAGTGGTCCATGACTTGTTCAACATACATTATCTCTGTGCAAGTCTACCAGTGGTCCATGACTTGTTCAACATACATTATCTCTGTGCAAGTCTACCAGTGGTGCATGACGTGTTCAACGTTCATATCTCTGTGCAAGTCTACCAGTGGTCCATGACGTGTTTCAACATGCATATCTCCGTGCAAGCCTACCAGTGGTCCATGACGTGTTCAACATGCATATCTCCGTGCAAGTCTACCAGTGGTCCATGACGTGTTCAACATGCATATCTCCATGCAAGTCTACCAGTGGTCCATGACGTTCAACATACGTATCTCTGCGCAAGCCTACCAGTGGTCCATGACTTGTTTCAACATGCATATCTCCATGCAAGTCTACAAGTGGTCCATGACGTACGTGTTCAGCATACACAACTCTGCGCACGCCTACCAGTGGTCCATGACGTGTTCAACATGCATATCTCTGTGCAAGTCTACCAGTGTCCATGACGTGTTCAACATACACGACTCTGCGCAAGCCTATCAGTGGTCCATCACTTGTTAAACATACACGTCTCTGTACAAGTCTACCAGTGGTCCATGACTTGTTCAACATACACGACTCTGCGCAAGCCTACCAGTGGTCCATGACTTGTTCAACATACATATCTCCATGCAAGTCTACCAGTGGTCCATGACGTGTTCAACATACACGACTCTGCGCAAGCCTACCAGTGGTCCATGACTTGTTCAACATACATATCTCCATGCAAGTCTACCGGTGGTCCATGATTTTTAACGAAACACAAGTCCATGGCAAAGCACCTCAAAAGAGTTTTTCTTTGTTTTCTATTTAATCTTAACTGTTGAAAACCCACACTATTAAAAAGGGGCAAACACCTTTAGTTGGAGTGCAAAAGTAATGAAGGTCAACTGCAGAGCTTCACTGATGAAATTTGGTTTTCTTTTCTTTTTTAAACATTCCCTGTTTCAACCCTTTTTTCCACATCATGTCATCAGTACATTCATGGAAAAAGAGGTTTGTTTTTTTTTTTTTTTTAATTATTTTTTTAGGAAAAACAAATTATGAACATAACTGATGTTTTGCGGGCAAATGTCACATTGTGTTTGTGTAAATCATTCATCTTTAGATTTGCCATTTTCTTCTATTTCATTGTGATACCGAGTGGCAAGCTAAGGAAATGAAATAATAATCCTCAACCTTAAGCTGCTACTAAACCTTGTATCAATGATCATGTCAGTCAATGCTTTTCAGACACACCTGGTATGCAGGCTCATGAAATCAAAACTACAGTTCTCCCAGTTTACAGCCGCCTTATGGTGCAAGACCAGAATTAAAACTCGTAATCATTTCATGATAATTACAGTACATGATACCCATTTCCCTGAAGAAAAAAATTTATCAGGAAAGAGAACAGTAATTACTTTTTGAACTGAACAATACCCCATAGTTCATGACCACATCTACCTGAGGCTTATGGCTAGCTGACTTCACAAAGAGAGAGTGGTGGGCAGGGAAATACCTCAGAACCAGCTGAGCGAAAATACTGCTGACCTGGGGAGGGAAGGGTCTAATCAGTGACTACCCCCCTGAACTATTTGTTTATCTGTCCACCCCCACAGTGGAACCTCCCTGGAAAGACCCTCACAGATTATGGACACACTAGAGTCTGTACTTTGGGGGGGGGGGGGGGGGGGGGGGGGGGGGGGGGGGACCTTTGGGAGGTGAAATCTAGTCTCTAGACAGAGATCTTTTTATGGGCAAGTGTGTGTGTGTGTGTGTGTGTGTGTGTGTGTGTGTGTGTGTGTGTGTGTGTGTGAGACTGAGCATGTTTGCATGCGAGTGTGTGCATTCACGTGTGTGTGTGTGTGTGTGTGTGTGTGTGTGTGTGTGTGTGTGTGTGTGTGTAGTGTTCAATTTCATGTCTATTCATATGTGATCTTACAACACACACACACACACACACACACACACACACACACACACACACACACACACACACAAAGAATGCAGCAATGAATAAAAATAACCCATGTTACATCAAATACAAATATACATCATCTGCATCATTACAGGCAGGTAAAAATCGGATTTTGAGTTAATGTTATCCCATTTCATCTATTAGTGAGGAATCATTTAAAATTTCATCCAGGAAGGATTCAGATAAAGCAGGGAAAAAAATTTTCAACTGTTTACATTTCAGAAGTGTATGCATATTTGGTATTTTTCTACCACAAATGCATTTTATGTCATAAGTAAATTTTTCTTTAAAAGCATTAAGTTAAGAAATCTGTAAATCAAAGAGGTCATTGACCTAATGTGCGCGTGCGTGTGTGTGTGTGTGTGTGTGTGTGTGTGTGTGTGTGTGTGTGTGTGTGTGTGAGGGTGTGAGTGTGTATGCACATGTGTGTGTGTGCGCGTGTACATGTGTGCGTGTGTGCCTGCATGCATGTGTGTGTGTGTGTGTGAGTGTGTGTGTGTGTGTGAGTGTGTGTGTTTGTGAGTGTGTGTGTGTGTGTGTGTGTGTGTGTGTGTGTGTGTGTGTGTGTGTGTGTGTGTGTGTGTGCATGCATGCACATGTGTGAGTATGCGAGAAAGCATGCGTGCATGAGTGTGACTGAGTGTACATTTTATGAACGTTTGTCCACACTTGTACATATAACTATAAACAATGGGAACCTAAAAATGACAATCACAATACCAAGAACACATTAAGGATCACTGAATTCTCTTGTGGTAAGACTTACACACACACACAAAAAAAACTGCACTTTTTGTGATGACCTTTCTCTATCAGGAAAAAGGTATTGAGATGAATAAATCTGATTATGTCAATACTGTCTTGTGTGGTCCCTATGCTGCTGAAATTGCCATTGTTATTTCGCAAAATTTTTATAAAGATCAACAATTTTGTGTACCACTAGGTTTTTTCACTTATGTAAATATGCATAAATCAGATGTGGGTTTGAAAGTACTTACATGGATGGTAAATTTAATGTGGAGGTTTTTATTTTCTTTTTTTTTTTTTTTTTTTTAAGCATCTAATATCATCTGACAATGTAAAGAGACATTAAATAAACCACTGAACTGAACTGTGTCTGGCTTTTCCAACTCAGCAAAGACTATCAGCAGCCCTTGCAATGGCTGTGATCATTACCTCCACCCCCACCCCACCCCACCCCCCCTCCCAGCTTTTTAAGGAGATGACACTTGTTATCTGTAAATGATGTATGTGAAGAACAGTTCTTAAATTCTGCACCTGACTCTCCAATGTGGTAAATTACACCATGAAATACCACTCACCTGACTCTCCATTATGGTAAATTACACCATGAAACAGCACTCACCTGTCGCTCCAGTGTGTGGTAAATTACACCATGAAATAGCACTCACCTGTGAAATAGCACTCACCTGTCTCTCCAATGTGGTAAATTACACCATGAAACAGAACTCACCTGTCTCTCCAGTGTGGTAAATTTACACCAAGAAAAAGCACTCACCTGTCCCTCCAATGTGGTAAATTACACCATGAAACAGCACTCACCCGTCCCTCCAATGTGGTAAATTACACCATGAAATAGCACTCACCTGTCTTCCAATGTGGTAAATTACACCATAAAAACAACACTCAAACGTCAGGGGTGTTGAGCCAGTGGGGGCAGGAGTAAATTTCCCCCTTTCTCCCCTCCACCTGCTTCCCCCTCCTCTTCCAATAATTCGGTGAAAATAAGAATCAAAAGGCAGAAAAGAAGAGAGAGAGATAATGATCCTTCATTTCAACACTCAAATACGCCACAGGAGCACACAGAGCTGTCTACTGTGAAGCAATGGATGCACTTACAAATGTCTGTGAAGCACTGTGATCAGACTTACCTTGAGAAGTGCTACAAATGTGAACAGCTCACTCTGAATGGTAAAAGGTGCATGCACCTTCTATAACTCTGACTTCAATCACTCTGTTTCAAATATACTGTTCCAAAACACTTGCTGGTGATTTTGTTGTGTGCTGTAGGAGCTTGTGTCACCTGAAACTGCCATTTTTTTCTTTCTGGAAGCTTGTCTCATCATGCCAGCTACAGGCGCAGTAAAATGAACGGACATTTGGTGCCACTGGATGGTTCAAGAACCATCTGCCCTAAGTGAATGGACATTTGGTGCCATAGGATGAAACAGGAATTATCTGAAACAAGGAGCAAAGAAGAGCACCTGAACCACCTGGTGCTGCTGCAAGTCCACAGGTCAAGGACAGACCCTCTTGCCTCTTCTCATAGCCAATATTTTTGCATCTTCACCTCAGTACAAAACAGTGTTTAGCATTTTCACATTCCCTGGTATGTCTAGAGCAGAGGTGTATGTTAAACACATGAAGTACTCAGGACTGACACCACACAACTGGTTCCAATCAATAAAAATCAAGTGTCCTCTACTATGCACCTGATTTGGAATAACAAACAGTCACCACCCAACTTGTTCCAACAGAAAAAAAATATTAATGGTCCTCCACCTTGTAACAAGTCTGAAATAATGCTTTATTCAGAAACTAAGGCATTTTTAAGTAAACCTAATTTAATTTTCCGAGTATCATGGAAGACATCACCAAGCTGAATCTGAAGCTGTGACTGCTTTCAATGCAAGTACACCGATATTAACAACATGAATGTGGAGACAATGACACATCAGTAGCAGCTACTTATCAACAACTAGACCACAAACGGTTTGGCTTGTTTGATGGCAAATGGGTGTGGATTGAAACAGACTGTTGCTAAGTGGTGAGCTGCAATTGGTTTTCTGTCAATTTTCATCTGAAATCTCCAACCTTTTGTATGTGAGCATGCATGCGTCTGTGCATGTGTGTTTGTGTGTAACTAGTCCCTTACAATTTCTATTGCATTCCAAGTCTTGTCCCTACCTCCACCACCTCTCTCCCTCCCCCAATATTTTGGAGGGTGTGATGTCCCTGAACTTTGCAGGGCCAGTGCTCTCTAACATTTCAAAGCATTCTGAATAATGTTTGTGATCGTTGTATTTCTTACCTTGTTCACCCATTCTGCTCTCTCCACATCAGGGAAGAAAACCTGAAAAAAAAAAAAGAGAAAAGGTTAAGATCTGGGAAAATGGGGTGTGAGGGTGTGTAGGATACGGTGATAGCAAGAATAGTAAGAAAGATGTTTGCAGGTGAATATTAAAGTATGTGTGTGCTTGAGCGTATGTGTTTGCTGTGAGTGTACATGTGTGTGCATATACGCATGCGTGCATGTATCTGTGCAGGTGCAAGTGAATGTGTGTGTGTGTGTGTGTGTGTGTGTGTGTGTGTGTGTGTGTGTGTTGTGTGTGTGTGTGTGCGTGCATGAGTTGATGTGCTTCTCAAATCGAAACTGTCCGTGCAAATGTTATACACTGAATTCTGAGAATAATCTGCTTTTTTAACCAGAAAAAGAATGTAAATGCATGTATGAGTGCGTGCATGCATGCATGCTTGCGTGTGTGTGTGTCTGTGTGTGAGAGTGTGAGGGGGAGAGCAGAATTTGGGCTGGGGTGTGCAAATGCATGTGT
>JADBJO010014763.1:42500-46337 GCA_016801955.1 Conus betulinus
TGGATTGTGAGCTACATCAGTATGATTAACTTTAACTCTTAAGAACATATTGCAAATTTGTATTTGTGTTACCAATAATGTCCTATAATTCAAAATGATAATGAATAATTGTTGTCTCTCTCTCTCTCTCTCTCTCTCTCTCCTCTCTCTCTCTCTCTCTCTTACACACACACCCCACCACCCACACACACACACAATGCACACACACACACCACACACACACACACATTTTGTTTGGTGTTCTGAGGTTTTATTGCCTTCAGTTTAACAACTATTAACTTTATCATGGGATAGGAGTACAAATACAACAAGACATATTTACATATCACTGAAAATGTAAGGAAAATAAATAATAATTAAATTAACAAAAACCAACACAACGTTTTTGTTCGTTTTATGAAAAATCACACATACTGCGAGAGAGAAAGAGAAAACATGACAGCAGATGACACTTCAGTGTAAATGTGACCTGACATGCTGTCACTATGCAAGCACCACCCATGAACATACCTCCCACTCGGTCCCTGTCCTATAATAAATAAAAAACCACTACGCCCACGCACAGGTTAGCACGCCCCGTTACCGACTACCATGAATTGCCAAATAATTGAAATATCATTAGGAAACAATATCACTTACCCCATGCAGGCGAAATCTTCAACTCGTGCACAGGATCACCCCTTTCTCGTCACGGGCTATCTCCTGGGCAAGAGCGATCGAATTCTTCTTCGCCGCTTGCTTCTTCTCCTTCCAAACGTACACACAACAAGACCAAGTAGCAGCAGTCGCCAGCTCGGGCTGAATTTGAAGTAGCCAGTCCCCATACTGCCAGAACCACAGCGGCTTTCTTGGAAATACGACTGCACGGACTTGAGTAGCAAAGTATCTTCCACCACAGCCTTTCTTGGTGGTGCAGTATTCGTTTTCGATCCCCCCGGGTTGTGAAGCCATTGATTTGCAACTGTAGAACCGTCCAGGTGTTGGTTATGCTCGCGACTGTTTGAGTCGCATTCCACACAGGTGTGTCGGCCGAAGTTGCAGACGATTCTTCAAGGTCAGGCCAGTCATGTGAATATTCGTACGGCAGCTCGCGCATCGTATCTCTTCATTAGCAAGAACAAGTAGGCTAGACCTGTCCTGAAGCAGTGCCAGGGCTCCATTTATACGGGGCCCGAAAAAGCGTATAGCTTGTCAGCAGATCCATCTTCTCTTTAGTAACGCTGTTTGTCTTTGGATTTTTTTTTCATTATTTGTTGTTAATTTTACTTTATTAGTCTCCTTTTTTTACCTCTCATCTATGAAGTTATCTTCGACATGCCGAAAGTCATCAACCCGAAGGATGACGAAGAACAGAAAATAATTAACAAATAAGGGAACTCTTGCTCCCATCACGAGATAATTACACATCCATCACCCCAAACGAACGGTGGTTTATGACACTAAATGTTTAGCAGAAATGCCAACACTAAGCACACAAAAAAAAGGGGGGGGGGGGGGGGGGGGGGGGAACTCAAAGACTAGGAGACAGGACCTCAAAAAAGGACGGTCCACGCTTGCCCACATAGGCTTACCATACACTTGACATACACTCACAGCAACAACTGGAGAAATGAACAAACACAAATGAGTATTTATTCAAGATCGGCACAGGCTTTTTGATCTGGAATACAGTCAAAAACATATTCAGATGAACACAGATACAAATTCAGGTAACGTCGCTGTGATTGGTAAGAAGGGAAACCTTAAATAAGGCAGGGAACAGTAAACAGTAAATCACCAACTAGTAGGGTTGCTCTTACTCTATGATGAAATGACCTGCGCGCCCATAACTTCAAACCAATGCTGCTTTCGACACCAAATCGTTTAGAAGAAACGCCAACACAAGCACACAGAACAAACAAAAAGAAGGTACCCCAGAACGATTTTCAAAGCTTGCCCAAATACTATATACTTGACACATCAACAAACTTAGAAACACTGGAGAAATTAATAAACACAAATTAAATCTATTCAAGATTTGCACAGTGATACAGACTCGAAAAAAAAACTTGGATGAACAGAAGTGAATATGCAACTTCGGTTTGACTGGCATGAATGGAAATCTTTATCGAGGAAGAGAACACTTAACACACACACACACCACACAACACACACACACACACACACACACACCACATGCCGAATGCAAAACCAGACCATACAGAACAAACAAGGAGACATCTTTGAAACGAAACAACAACAAATGAAATAAACAAACAAAAACTACATACTTCCAAGCTTGCTCATATACCCTGTATCTGAAACATGTACATAACATACTGGAAAGTGAAAAACATAGGCTTATTCAAGCCTAGCACAATGTTGTGCTTTTTAAATAATTCAAATCTTAACTATAGTCAAGCACACCACACAGATGAACAGAAACAATACAAGTAACCTCGCTTAGACTGGTATGAAAAGAGATCTCAAATGAGGCAGGGAATAGTAAACAGTAAACAGCCAACAAGTAGGGTAACTCTTGCTGTCACCAGATAATAACACTGACAACTTTCCAAATGATACCTTACTCTTACGATACCAAATCTCTTCGCAAAAAAAAAAAAAAAAAAAAAAAAAAGAAAGAAAGAAAGAAAAGAAAGAAAGCCCTCAGGTTCAGTAAGGACCCCCCCCCCCCCCCCCCCCCCCCCAACCAAAAAAAAAAAAAATACGAATAATAATAATAATAAATAATAAAATAAAATAATAAACTAAATAAAAAAGGAAAGAGACAAGTTGATTTCCGAAGTTCTTGCCTTAAGCGGCTTTCGTTTTGGAATTTGGGATATATGATGATCTCATCATGGGAGCAAGAATAACTTTCTTTTCCGTTACTACTTTCACTCGAGAGAAAACCTGGCCCGACCCAATCCCAGTGGCCCGGAAGCTCAACGGAAGACTGGAGGACCTGCAAAGCGTAGGCCTCTTGGTCACCTTTGTCGAGGAGACGGGGGAATCCATGTGACGAATGACGAACGAGACAACAACAGCTCTTCACTGTTCTTTCCTCATTTAATTCGATTTCCTTTGATATCAATCAAATAAAGTATTTGTTTCTGTTAATCCATGCGGCCGTTAGACTATATTCAAGATTTTTTTTTTTTTTTAATGGCCTTGCCAATATAGAAGAATATCAGTTTTTGTGTTTGTTCATTTCTCCAATCGTTTCTGTGCATGGTGTCTGGGTCTATGGGCAAACTTCAAACACACCCTTTTAGGTTTTTTTTTCCATCTTTATTCTGTCCTGCTCTTCGGCACAATTTGCTAGGCGATTCGATGTCGTCAGAAAACGCCTGTTCATGGAGGCACGACTTACACCCTCTATGTTTGTTAATGGCTGGTTACTGTGTCCCTGCCTCATTTAGATTTTCTTTGCCTACCAATCGCTCTGAGGTTAATTGTATTTGTTTCTGTTCGCACCAGTGTTTTCTTTGACTGTATCGAGATCACAAGACGTTGTGCTAGTCAAGAATGTTAATGTTGCTTTGACCGTTTCTCTAAGCTGTTGTGCTGTGTACATGTGTCAGGTATAGGGAATTTGGGGCAATCTTGGAACAAAATTTTTGTTGTTTTTTTCTGTGTGCTTGGTGTTATATCCTTTCTACTATACGCGTTATGCACTCACCGGATGGGTAAAATGTAATCTGTTTTCTCATTTCCACAGGTGGGATGATGTGTACAGGTGTGGAAAGAACCAGGGTGTAATGGTCAAGCTCGGAACTTTTTTTTTTTTTTTAAAGGGAATGGACTGCATGTGCCTCGCTTTGTTCCCTGCACCCGCTTTTTCTGCTGGGCGATTGT